>WEIV01019610.1:29904-51887 GCA_013390005.1 Calyptomena viridis | reverse complement strand
CCTTCAGGGAATAATATTGATCCATCTAAACCTGAAGCAACTGCTTAGGCAAGAGCTACAGAGGACTATTCACGTTTGTTTTGGTAGTGTGGTGAAATGCTCCTGCTTTAGATCTTGTTTTGACAAATTGCCATACTTTGTGGTTTTACTGGGTGGAGATTTTTTTTTGAAGATTTCTCCTTCAATCTGCCATTTGGGAAACACTCCCTGAAAATATTGCAGGACTACTGTTAAAACATGCAGAAAATTCTACTAAATTTAAGTATTTGAAATTGTTGCCACAGCTGCCTCCATCTGCGTTCTGATGAGGGCAAGTTGTCTCAAGCAAAGTAAGTCTGATTGGGACCTTTCCTGACCAATGGGTTCGGGCTGGGCTGAAATGGGATCCTCGGCCATGGGAGGGTGGGGGAGCCCTGTGGGACTGGGCAGGGACAGTGGGTGCCCTCAGGGACTCAGCAATTTGACAATTTTCTGCACCTTTGGCTTTCATTTCTGCCAAGAGTCACTCTTGAGGGACGTGCTAGATGCTCACCTACATCTGTGCTCACTCACTGCTGTAATGATTGGTCTCTCCTATCAGGGTCACTAATTATTGGGGTAATTATCAGCAAAATTAAGTATCTATTGGCGATGGATGAATGAGATTGTACACACACAAATAGAATCGGGGATTTCATGCACTCGTCTTCTCTGTCTGTTTTTATTTTAGGCTCTGCTCTGTGTCCCCTTTTGTTTTGCTCTTTGTAAAACAGTGTCTTGCTGTTGCCAAACAGCTGATTACAATTCTCACAGATTTGCAGCTCCATGTTTTGACTTCACATGCACACTTTCTCACACAGTCTGTGGCCACCTATCACACATACCACCATCCATGTCTCCTCACCCTCTCTACCAAAGCACAGTCTTCAAGACCAGAGATCTTTTTCTGTCCTCACTAGCTGGGCAGCTGGTGCAGACATGTTAACTTGTTCCCACATGTCCCACCTGTACTCACTCATAGTCGCTAAAAGAATAGAAACATAATAGTGAATTATTATCTGTATATCCCCTTGTAAGCATAACACAAACATGGCGAGGGTGTATCTTCTCTGAGTCTCCTCAATGCACACACAGTTGTTTTGCAAAGTGGATGGGGTGTCCTCTTGAGTACTGTGACCATGAAGAGTCATGTCTGCAGAACTGGGGAGCTAAACAGCCCTTTTGCATTTCAGATATTTGGTGGTTTTATCTACTTGGTCTTAATGAAGCGGGTTTCATGCAAGCTCACAAAGAATGACTTGAAATAAAGGCGTTTCTTAGCAGTGGTATCATCTCTCCTCTCGAGTAACTTAGCCAGAGCAGGCTTTCATTTAATGAACACTAAGGGCCTTCTTTGAGGTTCTAGTTTAAGACATGTCCTGAGGGACACCTCCTAAAAACACAGACTCAATCAGGAGTATGTGTCCCTCTTTCAGCTGTCCTGGACCCTGGCATCCTGACTTACTGACCATCATCAAGGATATCAGTCAATCTAGTCATGCCTGACATTTCGAGAAACTCTTCAATGTCAGTTCCTTCATTTTTGATCCATTTTGTTTATTGCTCTTCTTATAAAACTGGTTTGTTTTTCTTTTTTTTCAGTATGAACTGCCTTCATCCAAGAGTATCTTGGGCTTTGATGTACTGCACCTTACAGCACCATCAAAAAGGTTTCATAAGGAATTCTAAATCACTGCTTTTCACAGTAGTTTGGCTTTACTGACTTCAAGGGTTCAGACGATGCCTAGGGATTGCTCAGAGCCATCCCTATTCCTCTAGGGAAGCCCAACAGTTATTCTGCAAGGAAGTCAAATAGATTAGCTAGCTAAATGTTTTGTCTGGGATCTTAGATGCTCTGTGTCTGTTTATTTGGTTAATTTATCTTTATCCTGGGGGAGTCCTAAAAAATTGAGCTTCTCTTTAAAAGGCTTCTGTAAAAACAATTGAAGTAATTAAAATTATCTGTGTTTGTGTTAGGAGACCTGTTTTCCTTCTCTACATGGCCCAAATAAGAGCTGAGTTCCAGCCCAGCATGTTGCAGGATGGAGTTTTACAGTCTCAACCACAATTCTTTCTGTCCAACATCACTCTCAAGTAGAAAGCATTTAATGTCTTTTCTGATTTAATTAGTGATACCTCCAACTGTCTCATGATGAAAGTAAAACTGATGTCAACAACTGTGTGTGGCTTTACTGAATGCTGTCTGTCTCAATTTCGGCTTCCACTGAATGAGAAGACAATCAAGAAATTTAAAATAATTTGATATGCTTAATAGATTATAGTGACATGTCTCAAATTTTCAAATGGTGGATGTTTAAGTCCTAAGTACCCTCATCAGCAGTCAGTAGGTAAGAAAATATCTTCTCAGCTGCAAAAATACATAGGTCTTCACTGTAAACCAAAACATCTTAAACAGTGTCTGTAGGAAATTAAAAGTGGGAAAGTATTTTCAAATTAAAAATATGTTTGTCTATTTCAGCCAGGAAAAGAAAAACAGATCAAATGAAACAGCACATGGCTAATATTTCAATCATAATTAATTTGCCAATCAAACTGCTGTCTTTCTATTATCATTTTAAGATGTATAATTTTGAAGTTCAGGAATTAAAAAGAACTCATTTTCTTAGTATCTCTTTAAATAATGTAAGTTTTATAACACACTAAACCAAGCTACTTAAAACCAGAAAGGGTATTTCCTGTCTGTACCTTGCAGTTCTCCTGCTCGTATTAACTCTGTGTGCTCTTAGCTCTTTCTGTGCCAGCCTGCATCAATCCAGAAGCAACATCCTTGAAGGGATGCATTTCTGGATCCAAAGCCTGGACATAGCTGCAAGAATCATAAGTTTATCAACAGGAAACAGCTATACTTTCAGTTCGATAGAGTTGTATACTCATGTTACCTGTGTTACCTCTTGACAGAAACGTGATTTATTATGTATTTCTGATGTCTTTAGAGGTGGAAACACAATAAAATTAAATCAATTACAGGTCTGTTGTGTCCTTTAGTTTTTGTTATGAGGATGGGATTATTCCTATTATTCTCACATTACTATCACAAAGCCATTATAATATGGTTTCAGCAGGTCTCTTAACAAACATTAATTAAACAACAGCAAATGACAGTCTCAAATCTCAAGGTTAAATTAGATGCATATAATAGTTCAGAGACTCTTTTTACAAAAATATTTAGGATCATCTTAAATCTGGGGAAAATTTTCTTACCTACACTTTCTTGCCATTGGCCTTACTGACAGCTTTTATTCTCCTTCCCCAGTCCTACAGCATTCAACTCTAAAAATCATTCTGTGCAACTCAGGACCTCCCTGTAGCTCTGGCTGGAACACTGCTGATGTACTCTGAGCTTCTGCACTCTTTTGAACTTCTGGTGATCTACACTGTTGCCTCTCCAGGCACACTGGGCAAATTTAAAATTATTAGCTGGGCTAATGCTTACTGGACATATGCAGACCAATTGCAGGAGCCCAGATGATCTGCATATTCACAACAAATTTCACATATCTGAAAGATGATGAGATTTTGTGGCTAATCTTTTTGGCTGTGTCTCTTTGGCTGCTGATGTTGGCTGCCAACACAGACCTGGCATGCAGAAAGCTGTCACTACCTTTGTTGCAACAAAAAGAGTAAGAACACAGGGATAGATGTCTCTTCAGCACTGAAAAGAAAAGGCTGGGAAAAGCTAGGGGCTCACTGACTCTTCCCCCAGCCCTTGGGATTCTGGAAGGGCAGAGTCTGGCACTGCAGGCAGTGAGCTCATCACATAAAATGATGTTTTATCACTGCTTCAAGGTGAACTGGAGAGCATCTGTGACGTTTAGCTGTTGTCAGTGGGATCTTTTACCATGGTTTTCTGTTTTGGAGAGTCTGGAAAATCAGTCTTTCCTCAAATATCTGACGTCTCAGACTCACTTCATTATTTTTTCAGGAGTTTTACACAATCCAATCTCCAAGATTTACAGATCAATCAGGTATGAGAGTCATGGCCACTCGAATTTGAAGCAGGGCATTAAAATGCAGTTATTTTTATGCAAGCAACTGAAAAAGTGCTCTCAATTTTCAACATTACAGACTGCTGTTCTGAAATATTTCTTCAGAAAAGTAGCATTACACATACAAACAGGTAAAACCACATTGCCTTTGTTTTAGTAGAAGTGAAATTACTGTTGGGAAGAAACCTCCAACACAACAAAGCTAGCTACACAAACATCAGTTCATTGAAAACTTACAACAAAGAACAAATGATCTATTTAATCAACTCTGCTTTTCTTTAGTAGTACATAATACCAGATGACTATACTTGTTCATGATAACAGCAGGTTGGGGTAACTTTCCTGCTTAAAACTGGGTCACAAATCACCTGACTCATTTATGAAACCTTCATAGAGGAAAACTGCACAAAAGCTTACAGAAAGAAAACCATTTGACATATAAACCTATTCCTAGGGCAGCTTTTCCAACATAAGCTTGTGCCTCAGCAGCTGCAGGTGATGTGGCTTCACTCTGCTGTGGTGCTCACTAGCCCACACTGTTTTTACAGCTGGTGCAGGCTGATTGTCACTGGGATTTTGTACCTGAGGCCAGTCTGACTAGGGCATGTAGCTTGTAAGCCCACAGAGGGGTTTGAGTGTATTATGTTGGTCATTTAAGAGAATTAATAAATTAAAATCCCACTGCTCAATTTGAAAAATCCCCTGTGCCAGCAGCTTTCTAATTTGTTCAGGCACTTTGGCAGAAAACATCTGCTGGAAGTAGCTGGCATAAATGATGGAGGGTATCAGAGCAGACTGCAAAATGTCACCTGCTACAGTAGGGTGGAATTTTATCATATTTAAAAATAAAGGAATATGCAAGTGTGTTTCATTGCTATTCTGATATGCCCCTATATTTAAGTGAGTTTCAGCTATGAAATGCAAACGATGACAGTTATTTTCTGGTTATTTAAGTGCCAAAGACTTTGCAGTGATCTTCCAAGCACCTAAGCTTGGAATATCACTGATATTCCTAATTGAGACCTGAGTATCATACAGCAATGCAGTCTCATAAAAGAATAAAAGCAGGCTCTGTTTAAGATAAAAAAAGGTTGGGAGTGCCAGCTTTGTTAATTAATCGAAGTTCATCATGAGAAACATTTAGAATTTAAACGTCATAATATAAAGTGTTCATTGAAAGAATGGTAAGTGACAACCACATAGCAGATAGTGTGTTGTTACTGATAGAGCATTAGAGCAGGATTTGGGCTATCTGGGTGCCATCACCTTTTCTTTTATACTGCATGGCCTGGGACCAGTCTGAGCCTCTCAGTATTTGTTTGTGTTGATCTTGACTGGGAATACTACCGTAATGAATAAAATACAGACAAATACATAGCTCTGAAAACAGTATTATCATTAAAAGGACACAACACAAATATCCAGGTTTCAGGGTAAATTGGAAATTCAGTGCTCCTCTAGTCACACCATCTGCTCAGACCTACAGGCAGAGCTTGACTGGTGTAGTATCTAGTGATAAAACAATTTGCAGCACAGGGGAATAAAAGTATCTCTGCAGTGGATAGATTAAGCTGCTTTTTTTTTTTTTGCATTCTAATCTGTTAATCATGCACAGGGCTTAAGTATAGCTCAAGGCAGACCAGACCTTGAATGATTTAATTTTGTGCTATTTATTGAACTGGATTTAATTTGAAGATATGCTGTTACCCGTTGTTCAGCAGTTCTTAAAAAAAAAAGAATGTCCATAATGAGATTTCTGCCATGAATCAGGGATTGTGTGTTTAAAATGGGTCACAGGGCCGGCCTTTCCAGGCTCCTGCAGCAGCAGCTGCACTTACAACAGTCATGGAAGCTAACCTTTGCAGGATTCACTTGAGAGGCTAATCTGGGAGCACTCTATTTAAAGTATCTGCCATCCTTGTTTTCCCATTTTCCATTTGCTCATGATTCCGGGAGGGAAGGGGGCAGACCCCTTCTTTCAGAAGATGCAAAGGGCTGGAGTGCTGAGAATGCATAAATGTGGTCTAGCACTCATAATGCTTCTAATTGCTGACAACATCACAGCAAATTCCACAGGGAAAGAAACAACCAAGCATGACACTTTGGGGTGAGATCGAAAACCAACTAAGCAATGGAGACTATAGAAGTCTGCAGAAAATAATTTCAAAATTTTTGCTTCTATGGTTTCTGGGCTGCTGGCTCCTCCTGCAATGCTTTTACCAGCAAAGGGTTTCTTGATTTATTTTTTTTCCCCTATATGTGTGTGAGTGATTTTGAAGTTGAGAGCATCAGAGGAAGATTCACTGGTCAGGCCTGAAGATACTGTGCTTGTTCAGGGTAGGGTGAGGTAGTCTAGAGGCACTGCAAAATGTGGGACAGTGTATTTCAAAATGATTGGTGTCCACGCCACATCCTTGACGATGTTGTGCACAGGAGTGCATGTTTATGAGACTTACTCCTGGTTCACATTGATCATGCTGTGACATCTGCTTCTGATCCTTAACACATCTCATACATGGGACTTGGAAATACTGACCAGCAGAAAAGTCTGTCTGCTCCTTCAGGACAGTGATTTTTGGCTGTCGTAGACATGTAAAAACTTAAGCAGGACTATACTCAAATATTAAAATAAATACATCTGTTAGATCATCTACTTCCTCGTCACATAAGCCAACTTTCTCCATTTAGATACAGTAAAAGATACAAGGTATTACCTTCCATAATTACCTGATTTCAAACTGAATAGCAAAGTGGAGAATCAGATCCCTCGTGAACCGACTGTATTAGGAAAGCAATAAAGAGGTTGAATTTAAAATTGCCAATGCCAATCAAATGCATCCATCTTTCTCTCTCTACCTGTTTTGGAGTCAGACAAGGAGTAGTTTCAATAGTCAACAAGAATACTGATGTTTTGTTTTTCGTTCCCTTCTGTCCTTGATTTCCTTTTAGTTATATTCTTGGGTTGGTTAACAAAATTTATTTGCCTAGTGAATGTACACTTTTTGTATATGAATTGGAAAGGAATGCTAACCACCAGAAGGAAAAATGTATTGTGGAGGTGAATGCATACTCACCTCGCAGCCTAGAGGGGGCTATAGTTCTTGAGCATGGTAGGTGTGTTTGATGGGTTGGAAAAATTAGGTAAACAAATTCTTTATTCATTGTCACTGTACTCCCAAATGTTTACCTTGGGTTTACTCATAAAATCCTCAGGGCTGCAAGTGCTGAAAAGAGAACTGGCACATAAAGCAATATAAACTCTTTACTTCATTTGAGCAGTCACTAATCCAAGACAGGTGCCATGAATGTCCATCTGTTCAACCTAGTTGTTGGTACCTAGCTCTGTTTTGGATGTATGATAAAGGTTATCTCTAATTTTTTTCCAAGTTCATTAAAAGTATGTAGGACATCTTAAGAGGTTTTTTTTTTGGGGTGGGAATTATGGCCATCATAGGTCAAGGTAGTCTTGGAGGGCCTAGACACCTGCATTAAAACACAAGCCTAAAGAATACTGAAAACCAAATCCTGTGATGGTTACAAAGGGTATTACATTTCCTCCATAATGCAGTCAACCTATGGGCAGTTAGATGCTCTATCTGACAGCAGTCACAGAGGAGCACTTTCTTTTCCTCACACCTCCGTATTTCTTAGCACCCTACCAGCCCACTTTAATCTCAGACTCATAAATGGCTTGGAGATGACTACACTTACTCCTCTGAGTTGATCTATTCCCAGAAATTAGTGGCAGAATGAGGCTTTCAGGAAAATAAGGTAATCTTTTCCAAGTTAGTTGCTTCTTTGGCCATCACAGTCTCCTCAGAAACATGCCATTTTTGTTCCAGGCCTCTATTTTTCTCTTTTTCTATGGCAGCTGCACATCTATTCCCTCCAGCCTAAGGCACTTTATATTCCTCAGCAACTTAGGTGTCAGTTCAGTAGCATTTGTTGCTCTGGTCACAAAAGGATAAAAAAATATTATTCAGTAATTAGCTAACTCTCAGAATATAAAAATTTATTTATTCTTTTTCCAAGAGTCAGTTTCAGAAGGTGATTGATTCTTAAAAATAGCCAATGGCACACAGGTCAATACCTTAACAAAACTAGGGTTGTCTATAACAGGACAGACCTTCAGTAAATTTTCCTTTGCTTTCCTGACAATCATGTAATGAGCCTCTGCATGGACTATCTTGTCAAAGTCTGCATTTTTTCACCCAGATGAGTAAATTAAGTTACAATATCACTGAGGCCTCGTGTCCTTCCTGTTTCAAATTCAGTGAATGATTGGACTCACAGCCAGTTTGGGTACATGCCCTGAGGGGCAGCTGCCTTTGACTGCTCCAATTTTACATGTTGGCACTTGACCTGGGCTTCATAGAATCACAGAATGGTTGAGGCTGGAAGAGACCTCAGTAATTTTTCTGGTCTAACACCCCCTTCATCTTCTAACTTGCTTTTCTACATCTCGCTTGGAAGCATATACAGCTGAGCTGATCACCTTGTCTACCCTCCTTGGTCACTGGAGAGAAAGAGCCAATCCCAAGGTGCAGTTTGTTTAATCTAGCACTAGTACAAGGTTTCAAATGGCATGTGTCATGCTCAGAAACATCTGTTGCTCTCGGCTGACTACAAAGAGATCTCAATGTCAAAGCAGATGTCTGTACTGGGAATGTCAAATCTGAGCAGGTTTACCCTCATCTCTCATTTTTGTATTCATCTTTTAAACTCTCCTGACACAGCTCTATATGCTCTTTATCGTCTCCCAGCTTTCTGCTGAACTTGAAAATTTCACTCATAAAGACTGGGTTGAATATGCATTGCCCTGTCTGAACTAGTTCACATTTTATAAGTGTTTTGAAATTCCAACTAAGTGATGATGGCAGGCTTTTCCCATACATCTTCAGATCCAGTGTGGGCTTACTAGGAGCCCTTCAAGAAATCAAAAGGGCCTCTGTGTATTGTCCATATATGTCAGAGAGGACAAATACAACACAGGCCAAGAAATCTCTTGGTGAGCAAAGTGGAAATGGGATACTATCACACTTCAGGTATGTCCATTCCTACTTACACTCAGGCATACCTTCAGGAATTTATTTGCCTCTTCCAGCCAAGTCACTTTTTCCTGACTCATGAAGAAGAGTCCAGTGCTTCTTCCTTTTTCATCACCCTTGAAGAGCAATCTGTTTCTATTTGTATTTCCTTGAAAGAACTTAATTTGCTAAATACACTGAGCGATATACCCATCCCAGACATAGCTTGTGCACTTAGTCTGAGTAATTGATTTCTGGCAGCCTTCTCTAAGAATCTGCTCCCTCTTTGACAAAGGGAGAGTGTATTTCCTGTTCAAGTGAGGAAGTTTGCAGTATTTTTTAACTATAAGAGTTCCACTGGGTTCATATCCTCACTCTGGAGGATGCAAGATCCTCTTCCTGCCCCCAGGCAGGCTCTCTCTGACTCCTGCCTACATGGAGAGCAGATTCCATATGAGAGACACATGTCTCAGCCTGTGCAGCATGGGCTGGGCTACTGCTGGTTTGTGCTGGAGACCCACCTTCAATAAAGCAGAGCACTCTTCAGCCTCCCTGTGTTTCCCTGCCCCTCCAGCTTCTGCTGCTGTAGTACTAACTTCATTGTGTTTTGTGCACTAGAATTCAGTTTCTTCATTTGTTTAAATGATCAACTTGAACTTTCCTCATAAGAACTTCAAGTTTTTGAGTACCTGAAAAAAAGTATCTGCCCTCAGGTTTCAGATCATCATATTTCTCAGTGGTGAGCCTCCTTATCTTAGTTCTATGACTCTCAGAAGCCGCTGTCCCAATTTATTGCCATCTGCTTCTTAGTCAACAACTTCATTGCATTGCTGACTGATTTTTTACTCTTTGTTACAGTTTTTCAATTTCCACTGCTTTTCCTCCTCTTTTTTTTTTGTATTGACATTTCATGCTTTATCTAGCCAGTATTAGACTGGCTTCTCTCTGAGTTTGATTTGCTTAGAAGGTAACCTCTCTCACAGCTTCTCCTTGCACAACTTCCTTCCAGAAGATAGCAGGACAGAGTCTGATTTAAGCATGTGTGGCTTAATACCTAGGTGTGAATTAGTGGATATTTGCTATATATCACTCTCCTCTGAAATCAGGCCACCTGAGCTATTGCCAGCTCCTGCTGAAAGTATTTACCAAGCCACGTGACACTTGCCAGATGAAAAGTAATATAAATTAAGAAACTAGCAACAGAAAACAAATAAAAAGAAACAGAGCAATCACAAACTTATCACAGAATCTGTGTTTGGGGTGATTCCCAAAGATCTCTCCTTGTTTTATTCATCCAGGAGCTGCCAGGACATGCCTGCAGCTGGTTGGAGTCAGCAGCTGATTCCCTTGACAAGCTGTATGCCCTGGCACTATCCGCCCAGCTACAACCTGCTGTTTACAGCAGAGCTTTTCCAATTAATTTCTTTGGCATACTAGTGATTCAGCTGAATACAAATACACTTCTGGAGACATCCTGTATCCCATGGTCATGACACTTCAGCTCTAAACACAGTACTAATTTATGACTCCCCAGTTTGTGAAACACCATCTCAGATAGCATTAGCTTGTGATCTGCCACTGTGCTTTGGAGAGTCTGGGCTTGCCACCTGGCCTGCCCTCTGTTGGTATCAACTTACCAATAGACAGGTCAATTACCTTGTGCAAATATCTTCCTTTTGACGAAGAGGTTAATTAGGACCTAAATTTATGAGAATCTAGGCACGTAAAGTTACTATACTTCAGGCCTCAACAGCTACTTATTTTATGACAATTTCAATGCAAACAAGAAATACAGCTTGTAACTAGCTTTCGACAACGAGTAATTACTGTAAGCTGGGGGTCGCTCCAACTACAGCTTGCAGATTCCCATTTTTGCTGACATAAAGACAACAAGTTTGAAGAGACTTGTGAATTTGGAAGTGATAAAATGAGGTGCTCTTCCTTAAAAGAATTAGAGTCTCATCCCAGTGTTATAAAGCAAAACTAAGTCCAATGAAATTACCTAGCTGTGCCAGCCTCAGAAGGAAATTCATGCATATACAACCAGGCAGGGCAGGAATCACTTGTCCTCAGGCGAGTTAAGTACTTGTGTGCCTTGTGGGACCTATAGGAGTACAAGTTACTATTGTATACCTGATCATAAGAACAATCTGCAATACACCCTGGAACCTGCAACCTTTTTTACAGCTTTTCTACTGTTCATGGCAGTAAAAAAGTTGTTTCAAAATTGTTAGAAAACATCACAGCAAATGATGGCAACACCAGCCAGGTTAAAAACTTTCTCTGAGACCTTGCAGAACTAAATACTTCCTCCCCCAAAGCCCTTAACTCTCAGAAGTTCTCCACCCATAAGCATGCTAAGACAGTATATGAGCAAGGAAATTTTATTATACAAAAATAATCACAGCTAGGAACTTGCACAAAAAATAGCACAAAAAAAAAAAAGAAATTAACTTCGACAGAAGCTCATCCATATCCAAATCCCTTTCTGTGATTTCCAGATGGCATCCATATTATCACTTGTTATGGAAGTCATGTTGATGATGTCCTAAATCTGTCTTTCAATTGTCTTGCTGTGCTTGATGCTGATGTGGGCTTGTCCTAGTTAGAATTCTTGATGTTGTAAGAAGCGGCTTCTCTGACAATTTTCTGGGACCATTTACTTTGGAATAAGTCAATCTTTTTTAATAGACACCCTAGTGGTTTTCCATGTCCCCTCACAAAAAAAGTATAAAGTCTGCACTGAAAGCATATATTTCTTAGAGAGATGTTCTTAATTTATGAAGGTGGTTTGTTCCTCAGATATTCACTGGTCATTAAGTATATAGATAAGTGAAACTATTTTCTTCTTGTTTTTCCTGTAATACTTCTCTCTGCATTCAGGTGTTTTGGAATGCATATAGCAATATATTTTGATTTCTTTACTTGATTTCTTTTGCACTGAGCAATATTTTTAACAGATCAAGGCATTCATAATAACGAAGATAATCCAAAGAAATCCAGTTCCTTGCTATAATCACCCTCTCATGGCTAGCAGTGCAGAAATAATACTGCAGTTAGTGTGAGGTGCATTATACTTCTAATGCTGGAAAAGTTAGCAGTGGCAGGTACCAAGCTCTATTAGTACAGCTTGTGTCCAAGCTAGGAAGTCCTACCAGCACATAAACTGCCACACAGAGCTCACTACCTTAGTCCATATAGAGACAGTCCATAAGTGGAACAGCATCATGGAATTATGCATGTCATGTCTATGAAGAAGCACTTTAGTGTTCTAATTCTGGGCTCCTTACAGTGCTGTGCTCCTTAGTGCAGTTGGAGTGTGATCTAGACACATCTGCGTGAGCAAGATGTAGAAATCTATTTGAAACTGCCAGGTGCAGGTTATTCACTGGGGTTCAGAAAGTGTCTATGTTGTCTCTGGACTTTGAAACCCAAAGCAATGTAGCTACATTCATAGCTGGTACCCAAGCTAGTAAGACATGCATGAAACCAACATGTATATCCCTGCACCTGCAACACTCGTCTGTGTCAGACTAGTAGAAAGTGGCAAGCAGACTATGTACCTTCCAGGTGTTCCTGGTGGCCTGCTTAGGTGCTCTGTACAGAACTCAGGATATTTTAGGGGAACTAAATATTTTAGGGGAACAAGTGTGTCTTCACTTGTTTTGCATTCATGAAACTTGCTTCAGTCTTTTTCTTCTGTTGCTTCCTGTTAAGCTGTTTTGCTATTGCTGTTATTCTCCTCACTTTATCAGTAGTTCTCTCATGTTTTTACATATTTTGCTTTTCACAGCTGCTGTTTTGAAACTGAAGCAGCTCTTCAGATTCTGAAATGTTGAGTGTTTCTGTCTTTTATGCTGAAACATTGAGTGTTTCTGTCTTTTACTGGTGGGCTGCTGAAGAGGTGTCTGTAGGCCCTCTCCATTTCAGTGATCTTCCAGTGACATGTCACTCTTACAACTGTGTTTGGCAACCAATAGGGCATGTACATTTGCCAGTAATTGTTAGATTTCCAAAAAACATCTTTCTGCAGCACACTCTGCAGAGTTTCAAGGCACTTTATGTATCTATAAGTAGAGCTCCATGAACAAACAGTGTTATTTACACAACAAAATTTGACTTGATCATTCACCATTTTGGTTAAACTCAGACCCAGTCCAAATGTGCCCAAGATTTTAACATCATCGTAATTTTTCATTAAAATTGCTACCTAGGAACTACATGTCATCCTTAAGGACCTCAAGGAACACGTGCTGTAGCAAGCTATAACAAGAACCTCTTCCTTTACTGTTTTTAAAATAGGTTTTCAATACTGTATGCTTGCTTTTTTATTTTTCTGGTCTAGAAATAAACTCTGGCAGTTCTTTCACTGAGTGGTTCTCCCTGCATCAATGCTCACTCTGCCTCCAACAGCACTGAGACAGCACTGCCAGATCTGTCACAAGAATTCTGGAAGTTAACAACAGTGATTTTTGATGTACAATTTGCTGAAACTGGGCCATCTGTTAATAGTAATTTTAAGCATATTAGAAGTTCTCTTTTTACAAGACATTTTGCCAGTTTCTCTTCTTAATTTCACATTGTTCAAATCAATTTTCATTACTGGTGTGATCTACAGGACTTTTCAGAACCTGGCTTTCTTCTGTGTTTTGCAAAAGGTCATTGCATTCTTCACATTAATCTGATCTCTTGTTGAGTTCAGCTTGGCTCCCAATACTTCTTTCAGTAGGGAGACTAGTTTTATGCAAGGGGAAATCCTCCAAGCATAGAGGTGGCTGCTTACAAATGAAAATATTACATCCTCCCTAGCCACACAGCTACCCGTGGTTTATCACTTGGGAATGATCTGCTAAAAAAACATTATTATCCATTCCCAAATCCTTCCTCCTTGACTGTGTCTTTTTTAGGAATGTTGTGAGAAGTCATAGTGGGCAAATTCTGGTTGGTCTCATAACTCTCAAGGAAAATTGCATAAGTAGCTAGATAAACATTCCTCCCCTGCTGCTTCCCAAATTTATATACTTGTGGTATATCAGTCACAGGTCAGCTGGATTTTGCTGGGTTTAGCTGAAACATAGTTAACTTGCTTCAGAGCAGCTAGTTTGGGGCTGCATTTTGGATCTATGCTGGAAACAGTGTTGATAACACAGGGATGTTTTTATTATCACTGAGAAGTGCTTACATAGAGCCAAGACCTTTTCTGCTTTGCACTCCATCCACCCTGCCAGTGAGAAGTATGAGGAGCTGGAAACAGACACAGCCAGGACAGCTGACCCCAACTGACCAAAGGGATGCCTCATAACACATGGAGTCATGCTCAGCATATAAAGCTGGGGGAAGAAGAAGGAAAGGGGGTTATTTGGACTGATGGTGTTTTTCATCCCAAGTCATTGCTCTGTGTGATGGAGCCCAGCTTTCCCGGAGATGACTGAACACCTGCATGATGATGGGAAGCAGTGAATGAATTCCTTGTTTTGCTTTGCTTGTGTGTGTGGCTTTTACTTTACCTATTAAACTGTCTTCATCTCAACTCAAAAAAAAAAAGAGTTTTCTCACTTTTACTCTTCTAGTTCCCAGATCACCTAGATAAAACGGCTAGTAAAGCCTTCATAATTTATAGAGTTTATGCTATCTTAGCATCTCCAGAGGGATGTATTTGCTGAATTCAGCAAAATATGTAAGCCAGCTGTATTGTATGGCATAAAGCAAATGCTAATTTTTCTGTAAAACTGTCATGATCTAACGGAAATACCACTTTTTCCATAGTGATGTGCACAAGTCGTGGGACTAAACTGCATGCAGGCATCAATTTCATCCCCACCCAGACAAAAGGTTTGTGCAATATGTAAGTGTGGGATTTGATGCGGATTATTTGATTTTAAAAGCAAAACTCATTAAGGATTTTAGTCTCCAGCACAGTTTTTTGTACCAAACAAGAAAGTACAAAGTTTTGCTTTCTTGAACATACAGAGAATCAAACAAATAGATGCAGTTTCCACTACCAAGCTCCTTCTCACCAAGCACCCCACAAATATTTCTTCTCAGGGTTGCATGGTTAAGTTTTCTTAGACTGTTCTGAGGTCTGCTTACCTCTTTCACTACCTGGACTATCTCTCATTCTTGCAAATGTCACTGGATCAAAACAGCTCTTAGAATGCCCATGGTAATTCCTGAGAAACTTATGAGCAGCTGTCATTTTTCTTCCTTTTAGGCAGAGATATAACCAAAAATTGGGGTAGAAAACTGTCTTAATTTCTGCAGCTAGCACAGGTAAAGTAACTTGCAGTTATCTTGTGATTATCTCAAATGAAAAATGAAGGTTGCTCCCAATTATTTCAACTTGGTTTAATCCAGTTTGTAATCATATTAAATTACCATGTTTCCCACAATGTAACTTATTATATATATCAATTTCATCATTTGCTCTATGTTCATTAGAAATTTGCAACTCAAAGACAAGCCAAATCAATTTTTTTCTTGAATGTCATCCTTACACCGTTTGCTGTCTGCCTGGAAACCAGATTCAGTTCCCACTGCCGTCAAATACACACAGCAATTCCATTATCAGCTGAATAAAAAGAAATGTCCTCAACAATATTATTGCCAGATTATTGTCACAGCTCAGAATAGGAAACCTCTCCAGTCTAATAGACAAGGCATTGCTCATTCCAGCATAACATCTGAAATAATTTCAGATTTGCTGATTACTTCTACAACCAGGAGCTAGTAAGAACTTCCCCTAAGCATAATGCTTGGAAATAATTGAAAACTATGTAGGCTTTTCTGGAGAGGTAGAAAGAGGTGTTTTCTGAAAAGCACCCCTTGGAAACTTCTGAGGGCCACCCAAATAAACAGGACTGGGTACTATTTCATTCCCCTTCACATAGTTGCAAATGATCGCAGAAGGTACAAGGCAGTAGAGACTCAGGACCAGGGACTGAGGTGTGTTTGGGTACCAGAACCACTGCTGCTTACTTGTTTCAAATAGGACAGGGAGTGCTCACTAGTACCATAATATCAAATCCTAGCTCTTATATCAATTGTCGTCACTTGTATTAGATTCTTCAAAGCAGACATGTCCAGGAGCAAACACATACTTTTAATTTCTGACTGGTTGGTCTACCAAAATAGTGGCCAAGGACTTGATATCAATGTGTCAGTTAACGTGAAGTGTCAGGATCACGGAGCTATGGAATTTACAGGAGTTGAGGGTCTCTCTGGAGCTCTTTTCTTCCCAGGTGAATGACTGGACATTTTTTTTGCTGTCGTGCACACCCTGGCATGCTGTGATGCAGTTCTAGCAGTGAAAGTATAACTTATAATGATATGGAAAATGCCTAGTGAATGTGGAATAATGATAGAAGATAGGAAGGGGTCCATGGCCAGTGGTGGATAGAGGGTACAACGGGTACAGATGGCTGAGGTTGGAATGTACTTCTGCAAGTCAGCTGGTCCAACCCTGCTGCGCAAGTGAGGTCACCTAGAGGCAATTTGACAGGACCGTGTTCAAATGATTTTTGATGATCTTAAAGGATAGAGACTTCAGAGCCCTGGCCAGCCTGTGCCAATGGCTTGGTTGCCTTCACAGTAAAAGTTTATCCTCATGTTCACCAGGAGCCTCCTATGTTTCAGTTTGTCCCTGTTGCTTCTGGTCCTGGGCACTACTGAGCAGAGCCTGGCTCCTTCTTCTTTACTCCCTTCATCAGGTACTTACACACATTGCTAAAATCCCCCTGAACCTTCTCTTCTCCAGGCTAAACAGTCCCATTCCCTCGGCCTTTTCTAATAGGACAGATGCTTCTGTCCCTTGATCACCTTTGTGGCCCTTTGCTGGATTTTCTCCAGTATGTCCATGCTTTGGTCATACTGGGGAGCCCAGAACCAGCACTCCTGGTGCTGAATAGAGGGTAAGGATGACCTCCCTAAATCTGCTGGTAACACAGTTCATAATGTAGCCCAGGCCACCCATTAACCTTTTTATGGCAAGGGCACATTGGTGGCTCCTGTTCAACTTGGTGCCCACCAGGACCCTGTTTTCCAGCTGGGCAGCCCCAGCCTGTACTGGTGCCTGGGGTTGTTCTTCCCCTTGGCACTTGTTGAATTTCAGGAGGCTCCTGTCATGCCATTTCTCCAGGTTGTTGAGGTCCCTCTGGATGGCATCATGACCCTCTGGTGTATTGGCCACTCCTCCCCATTTTGTGACATCGCACCTTGCTGAGGGTACATTTCCCATGATCCAGATCATTAATGGAGATGCTGACCAGGACTGGATCCAGTATTGATGGCTGGGGTACACTGCAGGTCACTGGCCTCCAGCTCAGCTTTGTGCCACTGATCACCACCTCTGGGCCTGGCCATTCAGCCAGTATTCAACCCGCTTCACTGTCTGCTCACCTAGCTCATACTTTAAAAGACTTTTTTATGACAATCTTGTGGAGGACAGCGTTAAAAGTCCTACTGAAGTTCAAGGAGACAATATCCACTGCTCTCCTCTTATCTACCAGGCCAGCCTCAAGAAACTTCTGATTGAGAGGTTTTGAAAGCTGGATGCTCTGATACTTCATAGATTGAAGAATTTTACAAAGAAAACTTATGTGGTCAGATCCCTTTGTAAACAACAGAAATCTGCATTAAAATCGGAGAAGATTTTGATGGTCTTGAAAACCCAGAGATAAGGGGTTTTTTTCTGTATGAGGGAAGAAGCAGTTAGCAAACTCTTGTTACTCTACAGATAAAGTGACTGCATATCGATACAGCCCACAAAACCAAGCAACCATACCACTACACAGGAACAGAATAATAACACACTTCCAGAATGATCTGTCATGGATGGAAGCTTAAACCAGCGCATTTACAATGAAAAGAAAAATCAAGACAGTTCTAGAAGAGCAATATATTTTTAGTTTGAAAGAGTACACCAAAAGAAGAAAGCATCTGCTTTTTTTTTTTTTTAAGAAAAAAATAAAGCAGCATACAGTAAAACTGTCTAAGGAAGTTTAATGGATGGGGAAAATGAAGAAAGCAGAATCAGAATATAAATGGCTGTGACATGCTCCACAAATTGAAACACTAGAGGTAGCATTTGTGAGGGTCAAGCTCACGTCTCACAGAGGATTAAAAGAACGGTTCCTCAGCCTAATTCACAAACAGGTAAGAAAACTTGAGACCAGGGCAACTCCTGCATGTAAGTACCTTTTACATTTATATTACTATAACAAAATGTGCTATATACAATTAAAATGTCAGAGTAAAGCATCATCATGAATATTGAGCAACACTAGTGATCATGGAATCATAGAATATCCTGAGCTGGAAGGGACCCACAAGGATCATCAAAATCCAACTCCTGGCCCTGCACAGGACTGCCCCAAGAATCATGTACCTGAGAGCATTGACCAAACACTTCTTGAACTCTGGAAGATATTTCAAAATTCTAACAACTTGCTGTTCATGGTGAGATAGTGATAGTCGAGATACAACATGATTTCCATATCCTATGACTGGGTCTTCCATGAAATCAAACAGCACAAGGTATTACAGCTCTACCACTACTGCCCTGAGGGGATGGATCACATAAACCCAAGCTGAACTTTACCAAATCTTTATTGGTCTTGCACAAAAATGCTTAACTAAGGCCCCGAAATGTCTATTTAAACACACATCCAACTAACAGGAAGTGTGAACCTTTATAAAATCCAGACTTAACATCAGTCTCAGCAGTTTTTTAAATCTGTCCTACATTATATGCAGTTGTGAAACTCCACCAGATGAAGAGTAAGAAGCTATAGTGCACTTCAAAAACTACTGTAGGAGAAAGTTATCAGATGACCTCCTTCCTGTTAAGGATAAAGATCAGGTACATCATCTTCCTGCTGCTTCTCAGAGGCAATTTAGTGTAAGTTCTGGTGTAAATTAGGAGCTTACAGCCTCTTCTGGTATTCAGTCACCTGGGCTGAATTTTGCATGACCATACAAAGGTAGGTCTTATTCTTTACTAATAGTTAGGTAAGACTGATATATATCAGTCTTATATATCCTAAAGTTGGTGTTAAAGGGAAATAAAGCCACAACCACAACATTTTTATGATAAATAACACTGTTCTGTAACCCCTTCAGCTAATGGTTAGATAACTGTTTCTACAGATACACTGAAAAAATTTTTAAAAAAACAGCTTAAAACCTTAAGTACTTCTTTAAACATAGTGTTTTAAATATACTGTCCACCTGTTCTGTCGAATTTACCTAATGCTTTGTTGGTAACAGAGATGACTGATGAAAGTGATGGGAGATATGACTCATGCATGAAGCTCCCATAGCTGGCTTGTCTAATGGTCCCCTGTAGCCTGATGTGTTTTGCCCCATGCATTCCTTCTCTTGCCTTAGGATCCTGCTTAACAAATTGACTCATTAATTGGGATTGAAAAGCAGGGGAGAGGTTGCCTCTCAGAGCAGTTTTTCTAAAGGACACACAGTTCAGCAAAAGATTTGCATTGTAATTCCTCTTCCAACATGTTTACATAGGTGTTTACAGGACATCACAGAAAGAGACACATCTCCCAAATATGACTTAATACCATGAGCAAGGGAGATTTTAGTTGAAATACATCTAGTTCACAGCAGTGTGACATGGAAGGATAGCTGGGTGGGAGAGACAGTTGCCACATGAAAATCAAGAAATATGAAGTAAACTACTAAGTTTCCTAGCATCAAATCTTACTTTAAAAACCAGTTTACTTTTAGAGAGGGCCTTCATGCCTTCACTCTGCCCAGCCCTCCCTTCCCCAGCTGAAATCAAATCCAAGCCTTGATACTGTAAACTGGTAAAACAAAAATAGAAATGAGGTTTATGATGGGAGAAAAAAAGAAAAGATTTTTAGTGATAGAACCTTTTATGAGTGAGGCAGCACAGATGTTATACATTTGTCCCAGCCCTTGTATCCTGTTTTGAAAACCAGCCACAGATTTCTGATTCACCAGTTACAAAGGCTGTAGTTTCTCTGCCTGGCAGCTTCCAGTGCCTGGGAGTATAGTTCTTCCCTCACTTCTTGACACCTCCAAAGGAATGGATCATTGAAATGATCAGGGTTAAAATTCCTAAAAAAGACTACTTTTAACCTGCACTATTCCCTGATTTGTTTCACTATGCTACTCCACAAACAGCACAGCTGAGGGTGTGGTGTGAAGGGAGACGGATTTGTACAAGGCAGTCAGGAAGCAGGAAACCTTTCAGACAGTGCTGTCATTAAAGCCCATGTTTCATGATACTCAGCTTGTCACGAGGCAGCTGTTAAGATCTGGAATCCTCTCACTCTGAAAATCTCTCTTTTTTAATTTTTTTTCTGATGGAGTGCTGAAATAGGTGGCTGCCAGACTCCTCTCACCACAAAGAGTACAGGTGACACAGGCATGCTCTTGTCATGCTGCAAAGCCTGGAACTTCCCCTCTGAATAGTGAACAGAGCAGTAGCATAGGTATGCTTAAATATATAGGAGTTAGGTGATAACCACAGTTACATTGTACAAAGAACACTTGAAGCCTTAGTATATAAAAAATTTGTTTAAACTCAATCACAGTATTAAAATTACTAATTACTGCTGAACAGATCGTTGGAGTGTCTACTGACTGTGTAGACCTTCAGTCAACACCTAGGACAACAAATTATAACTCAAAACATTGTCTGGCTACATCAAATACAGAGTAAAAAAACAAGATTGCTGCTAATCTGAAGTAGAAAACACAGACAACATCAAGAGGAGGTTTAGGAACTCTGGTAACGTTTTACAGATTTTGAATGTTTGTTAAATTAAGGCTTTTTAAGAAAGAACCTGGAGCAGAGTCTCTCTGAGCTGATGTTCATGCTGAGCATCCTGCCTGCAGGTGCACTGAGGCTACCACTTTCTTGCAGTTCTGTATTTCAACTCTTAGATAAGATGTAGTCTAGCTGGGCAAAAATGTACTAGTGCTTAATACTCCATAACTTATAAGAATTTCAATGTTATTTTACATTGTATTTTCACACAATTCTTCACATTACGTTGGTACATTAAATATATTTTAACTTTAAAAGGGCATTTCTGAGGCTTTTTTCCTACTGCTCCTCCTGATCTCCTGGCTACTCCTTTCACTGTGCCAATGCATTTTTTAATGGAGAAGAGGAATAAAAAAATTTGGTGGGGTGAATTACAGCCCAATAATTGTTGATGAGATCAAGCAGGACAAACCCAACAATGAAGGATAGGACAACTGCAGCAACGCAGGGATTGTTACAGGAATAGGTAAATAATACCATTTCCCACCGATTCGGTTAGTTTCTTTCCAGGACGAATTTCACGGCCAGGCTGTTGTCCTTGCAGCCCTATAAAACCACATGGAGGGACAAAAGCTTTTTAAGCTGCTAAACAAAGGTTTAACATGGAACTGGGACAAACTGGTTTCCCACAGCACTCCTGACTGTGCGCTCAGGTCTTATGTGCTGAATATCCACTGATGGTGGTTTATCCAGCTGTGCAAAAGCAGGGATTCAGCCAGAGAGGAACACGCAAGCCCTTATTTGGATGAATAATCGTCCTATAAACATTATAGTCTTAAGCTGCACCAGAGGAGGTCTAGGTTGGACATTAGGAGGAATTTCTTTGCGTAAAGGGTGATTAAACATTGGAATGGGCTGCCCGGGGAGGTGGTTGGAGTCACTGTCTCTGAAGGCGTTTAAGACTGGATGTGCAGCTTAGTGCCATGGTCTGGTTACACGGTCGTAGGTTGGACTCGATGATTTCAGTGGTCTTTTCCAACATAACTGATTCTGCGATCAATCAGTAATTTCCCATCACTGATCCACAGACACCCCGGGGGCGCCGGGCAGCGCCCGCCCCTTCTCCCCTCACAGCGCCGCCCGCCCCGCGCATGCCCCGCTCAGGGAGCCTCGCGAGAAGGA
>WEIV01019610.1:0-29805 GCA_013390005.1 Calyptomena viridis | reverse complement strand
GGTGCGCTGCGTGACCGGCCTGCCCGAGGAGGAGCTGGGCGGAGAGCGCTTCCAGGCGGCGCTCAATTTCGCCTGGTCCAACTTCAGGTCAGCGGGAGCACGGGCGGCCCCTGTGCCGGCTGCCCGCGCGTGGGGCGGGGCCGTGTCCCGCCGGGCGCGGGGGGGGAGGGGTCTGTCAGTGAGGCAGGGATTGTTAATCCGTCACGTTTAAATCTTGGTCTTTTAGGGGTTTTCTCTTGCCTGTAAAAAGGTGCCTTTCAACGTCTCCATTTAGGCTTTCAAAATTTTGTTTTTTGAAAGGAGATAAGTTACCGTTCTGTGTGAGGAGCGAGTAGAGGACTCTGCCAAATCGAGATAAAGCTTCTGGACGAGAATCCTGTGCTGCTTATGTGAAGGGTTTTCAGTCTGCGGAAGAGAATGTGTTTGGTGTTAATTGGGCTTGTCAGAAACGTGGTCTTTATTAATCTGTAATATATATTGCCTGTATCCCTTTAATTCTGTTACACGTCCACCCAAAATGTCCCTACTTCTACACAGTTTTCAGTTATCACAGTTACTGTTTCAGTGACCTCTGCCAACTCGAGTTGGTCCTTGTGGGTCCCTTCCAACTGAGAATACTCTGTGAGATCTGTGAAACTCTTACGTGATGTATTTCCAATTACCCGTGCTGTCACTAACTGCTGCCTCTTCAGAATCTTGCTTGCAGCAAGTACCTAATCCATGTAAAATCAATGCTGCTTTACATTATTCATGCTGATTAAATTCATTTTGGGGGGAGCAATGGCAAAACTGCGTTGCATCTGTGAATCCTAACTACTAATAGGCTCAAATAAAAGTATTTTAATATGCAAATCTCCCCCTCTGTTTTGGTTGCCCAGTAGCTTGTGTAGCTGTGTGCTCTTTTAAATTGAGGAATTGTTGGGTTTTTGTTGTTTGGGGTTTTTTTTGTTTTAAACAACACATCAGGGAAACAGAGGGGGTGATGCAGAGTGAACAACAAACTTATGACAGGGAGAGTTGGGAAGAGGAAGTGGGTTTTATGCCAGAATTGTTGTCCAAGAAATTTGTGTGGGACATCAGCCTGAGATTGTCTAGCATTGTATTTCCAGACAGTGAGACCTTAGGTTGTAGCAGAAACTCTTAGTTTCAAGTTTGTGAAACTTGTGGTTCGTATTGTTAAATTTGGTGATGTTTCTGTGCTGTAGTTCTCAAATCTGTCTGTTTCCATGCAGCATGCTTGTCCTATTCACCATGTTCCCAACTTGCCTAATATAATTGATAATTTTTTGCATATGTGTAAGGGTCATTAATTAAAGCTTTAAGTAATAGACTAAGGCATGTAATAGACTAAGGAATTTTTGCTAATAACTTCCCTGCAGCTTGGTTTTTCTTTCCAGTGGAGATTTGGTTTGGTTTGGCTTTTTTATTGTCTTTCCATTGTGAGGTTCTAAATCTTCCAGTTGTTATACTTACCACCGTTTGCCATTTGAACTGATGCTTTCCTATGTAAGCTAATATGTTGTAATAAATAAGCTGTGTTTTCTTAACCTAAATGCCAGCTACCTGATTAGTCTTACATTTTCTCATGCTTTTATTCCAAATCCTTATACACAGCTGAAATCAGACTAATGGGTCTCTAACTAACAAAGTATTTTTTTGTCTCATATTAGGCTATCTTCATCTTCTAGTGACACTTACTAAAAATCCTTGCTCTCTGTCCTACAGTTTCATTTTCTGGTTCATGACTTTGACATTGAGGTGCCTTTATATTGTCTTTCCAATGTCAGTCTGTTTAGTTTAATTTTTGCTCATGATTCTAATCCAGTAGTTTTCATTTCTGTCTGTGGTCACTAGAGTTTTACCCTTGTGTTCTGTACAGTTGTTGGAAAAAATTACATTGCTGGCCCACATGTAGAGTGTCTTGATCTTGTGCTCACTGCTGTCACATCTTACTCCCTGTTCTATTTCTGACTGTATCTGAAGAACCTATTCATACCCTAATTTATTCTGCAAAGCCCACCTTACCTTTCACAAGTTCTTGTTTCGTCCCTGTACATCTGCCTTTGTTTGTATATCTATTTTTATTTTTGACTAAGCTCTCTTTTCTCCAAGGCACTCTCCTTTACTCTTTATGAAAAGGAGCTTCTCTTGGGTTTAGAGGCCTTCCCATGTGGGTGGTTGTTTTGCCTGTGGTGGAAGGCCCAGATAATTTGGGTGCCTTTGACACCAATGCCTTTGACAACACAGTTATTGATCTCGTTGCTCCACTTACTTAGCAGACAGCATACTTTATTTGCCTAGTTTGCTGATACAGTAGTAATTTTCCATTCAGCCTGAAGTGCTGGTTAAATGTAACCTGCATTCAATTTTTCCATTTTTCAGGTCAATTGTAGTTAATCCTTCTTGAGCTAAGAGACAGCGAGATTAATTTTTGTTGACACTTGGTGCTTATGCTGAGTTAAATGTGCATTAAAATAGTGATGTTGCCTTCATGTATGTAAATCAGCTTTATTGTCTTCCTAAAGTTTCCCTTTAAACATATTCTAACGCATATTTCTTATGCAGATTTCACCGTTTTCTTGATGTGAATAGTCATAAAGTAGAAAGGACAATAGAAGGGTGAGTTTTATGCCTACATATTAATAATGCATTGGTTCTCTTTTGTTTTGAAGCGGTTTTGATACTATTTTTGTTATTAGAATACATGAGAAATTGATAATTCATTCTGACCTTGGAAAAGCTGCAAGTTGGAAGAGACTAACAGAAAAATTTCTGAACTTGCCACTCCCAAGTGTTGAAGAAACAAAGGTATGTACGTTGCAATTGCCTTGTTCTTTTTTCTTATCCCTCTTGCATTTGTACTGATGATGGGGCTTCAGTTGTATTGTTGTGTTGGAAATTTCAGGTGGCTTAGCAGTGGGCTTTGCAGTTGCTGTTCAGGTCATGGATTTCCAGAAATGAAAATGCATTTATTGTCTTTTTGGGGTTTCAACATCTTCATGACTTAGAAGGACATTATCTCATTGCAGAGTAGATGTTTTAGGGTCAGCATTGTACAAATGCTGTCGCTAGAGTCTGGGTGAATCTAGATTGCCCTGTGTTCTAAAACAACAATGAACTGAGCAGTTCTTATTCTTTGCTGAATTTTTTTTACCTTAAGTAATGCATCTGGATAGTTTGGTTTTAGTGTTTCCAGTTGGAGTGTTCCTGTCCTGTAGCTTCCTATTGAGACTGTGTATATGTTTAACCATTGATGTGCTTTGTGTCGAGTTGGTTTAGAATATGGAGTGGATGAATATGGCAAAAGTTGTCTCACTTAGATATTTTCCAGCGTGGCAGTGCAATAATGACTTTGATCTTTGAAAACCTGCTGTTGGGAAATTTAAACTTGTGATTTAAGAGGTAGTGCTCCATATTATGATGTTCTTTAACAGAACTATGTGCTCTGACTTGCAGTCCGATTTTACTTATTGAACTGACATTTACCTTTCTTTGCAATGTTTTTGGTTCCTTTTAATTTCTGGGTAAAACCCTCAAACCTTTAATAGCTTAAACATATTTTAAGTTATTACATTGTACTCACTAGATTTTTGAAAGTGTGTCTTTAGTTTTGCTTGTTTGGAGACTCAAATCAAATTAAAACCAAACAAACAAATCCAAACACCCAAGCAAGGACTTAATACTTGAATGTTGCAAGTATACTAAGATTTTTTTTTTAATTTTTAAAAATGCAATTGGGCTATGGCTGGAGGAAGATAATATCTCATATCTGGGAAGTTAAATGGCATTTAGTTTTTAGCAGTGACATGTGACTGGGAAGACTGAGTAGTTATCAGTTTCTATGACTGGTAAGAGAAACACCAGCTCACACGTGTGAGTCCATGGATGACCTACTGGTTCTCTTGGACAAACATTTGTGAAGTCAGTAATGTTCAGTAGGAACATATTACAACCCATATGTATAGTAGGTGAATATAATGCTGCTTTATCAGAAATTTGAATTATTTCTTCTAAAATGCAAGTGAATCTCATTCAAAAATAGCTTTGTAAGTGTGTTTATTTATATAGGTTGTAGGTAGCAGAATCTCCGTATGTCTAGATATGAAGTGGTCACCTGAACAGCTCTGTAAAGTTAGAATCAGCCACACAAAAATATTTCTGTAGTAAGAAATGGTTGTGCAGATTGGGAAGCAGATTTTAGGGAATAGCATAACAGAAGTCTCTGGACCTTACCAGTGTTGGCACAGTATTCCAACCTGATTGAAGGTTTCCGTTGCACAGCTGCATTTGTGCAGTACTGCAGTTGGAGACTCGCCTTCAATGATTTGTGTAGATTTTCAGATGCTAGAAGATAATGTGAACACGTTGTTAAAATGTAGTCATTTTAGCCTCTGTTTGAAATAATTTGCCATTGGAACAAGGGAACCTAAGACTTGTTTTCTTGCAGGCCCATTACCTCTGTCCTTCCAGCTCATCCACATTAATGTAGCTGCCCATTATGCCTTGTTCTGTGACTTTTGTTTTCACAGTACTTGCATCTTTTCCATATTCTCTGATTATCAGCTCAGTAAGAGGTGGCTTATGCTGTGGCTACTTTTGAGGTATTTGTATACTGATTGGCTAATTAGTAGGCAGCAGAATCATGTGGCAGATGTTTTTGTAATTCAGGACTGGGAAATGGGAACTAATGGATACCATTCATGCAGATAATAGGCTGAATTTGTTCTTAAAATCTTTAACATCACTTACAGACTGGCTTTTTTTTTTTTAATATGTTTTAAAGACAGATACACACTATTCCATACTGTCTCTTCTGTTGTGTTTGTCTGATTCTCCTTCCAACACCACTTATGTGGAAAAACCAAGAGCCAAAGAAGTGGGTAAGTTTACAAGATGTTTATATTGCTAGTGAAAGATGCGATCTGATAAGAAGGACATTTTTCCTCTCCATTTTATTATCTCCTTCACTTCACATTGCTTATTGGTTGTCTTCTTTATAATTTTTACGTTTAAAATAGCTTGCAACTCCTTCCTACTCCTGTTTATGTTATGTCACGTAATTAAGTTTTCCAGCCATCAAAGTACCTTGGGAACTCTCTTTGACTTGGACCACTGTCACTTACAAACTCCACCTGTTCAGCAGTGCTTACATGCTCAAAGACAGACAGTGGGTTTCTATCCCGAGTCTCTGTCTTGCACCTCAATAGTAGACCTGTTGAAACAGCTTTGGTAATGTAAATTCCTATATTCTCTGTATAATCAAGGAAAGGGAGATACATTTGAAGGTTTCCAGAGGGAGATCCCAGCTGCGTGCTTTCTGAAGTAGGGCTTTTTCACTCAGTGCCTGAAAATGAGGCTTGTGCTTGAGTAGATACCATCCCCCATTTGTTTACAGTGTTGTATCATAGACTGAAAGAAGAATATTTCAGACTAACCTAAAGAAAATCTTGCATCTTAAGATTCCTTTTTGAATGATCTCTGCACATTCCCTCGGCGGTGTTTTGAATGCACTTTCAGCCCATTCCAGGAATGTGAATATGAAGAGGTTATCTCAAACAACACTAATTACAGTTGAGTAAGCTTCATGTTTAAGATATAATATGTTGTAAGTGTGATTGTTACTTTTAAAGTATTGCACATCACATCATGGGTATGTGGTGTCTTTTTTGGAGAGTGAGACAGTCCTTGCTTTATGTCGTTTACAGTCCAGGATCCGTGTGCATTTATTTAGAATGTTTCGTTTTCAGCTAAACAGGACTAGTCACAAAAAGCGATGTGTTGCATTCTTGCATGTTTTTCCAGGATTGAAGTGTAGGGTAGTGTAACATAATACAGACAAATGTGCTGATGGCACATGGTGTTGCATATTTGAGTGTATAAGCAATAAAATTGAGAATAAGGGATATACACGGTGGATACATCAGAATTTACATGTCATGTTGAGAGTGCATAACCTTGTTAAAGGAACAGTGGTGTAGGCTAACGTGGAAGGGAATGCCTCTTGTTTTAGGTTTGGGGTATCAAGGTAATTTTAACTTTGGTAGTGTTTTTAGAGGGAAAAAAAGTCAGAGTTAAGTGATACTTACTATTTTTATATTTATACTTCTCTTAGAAAAGGAAGAAGAATTTGATTGGGGAAAGTATCTAATGGAAGGAGAAGAAATTTACTTTGGCCCAGATGTAGATGTACCAGTAAGTAATTTCTTAAGGTAAAAACCCCAAACTGTATAAACTGGTTTGAAATATGTTAGGGACCTGGTTGAGTTGTCCTAGTTTGTATGCTCTGCATGTTGATTCTTGCAGGATTCCCAAGTACTTTGCTTAGTACCATGAAATACACACAGACCCAATCAGAATAACAGTGATACAAACACTTTTGTTTTTCACAATGTTTTGACTTATTCCTGCAATTAAACTGGCTGCTTCTGCTGACCCCTGCTTCTGCCTAATCAGAACTTGCTGCAGTTCTGTGATCTTTTCTAGATCTCTCATTTGCCTGGTTATTAATGTTATGCATAACTTAAATCAGTCTCCATTAGGTAGTTATGTTAGTCTTAGTGTCCTGAATTTATAGTGGAAGGAAAAAGAGAATAATTTATGTTTGAGAACAGGAACTGGATAAAGATCTGTCTGCTATGTTGTACTGAAGTGTGCTGGGGTTTGTTGCACTTAATAGGATTGGTCTGGAGAAAGTGAAGAGGAAGAAGACACTCAGCCCTTGAGCAGGGAGGACTCGGGTATTCAAGTAGACAGGACACCTTTAGAAGACCAAGATCCAAATAAGAAAACAGTACCTAATGTTTCCTGGAAAGGTTAGAATAAGCTGTAATTCTTCTGATATAGTCATACATACTCAAATTTAGCAAGCTAATGCAGCTTTATTCATTATTCTTCAGTGAGGTATTGTGTTTTATAATTGTACCATAAGGTTGCACCTTACTCTTCACTACTGATGGGGGTTTTTTAACAGTAAAGAACCAATGTGGAGGGTTTGATCTGATTTCTGCTACTGCTAATGGAGAAGAATTCTGTTTATTTTTGTGGAAATCTATGTGGATATTCCAATATAGAAAAGAAAACTTATACAGCAAATGTACCATGTAGTTGTACGGATATGATGTAAATTTTTATTATGAAATACAAGAATGCTGAAACAAAATTTGGTTGACAACAGAAATAGTTGACTCAGTTCTGGGTATGAAGTGTTTCTGGAAAAAATAATTTTATGTAATTAAAACACTAGTGGCTTACTCTTGAATAGCTTCAGGGAGTATTAAATGTAGCTGTATGTTTTTTTCATAGAATATTACAGGATACAGGTTACTTTATATTGCTGCATAATATATATTACATAAGCAGTAGTTATCTAACAGGGATTAGGTAAAGTTCTCTTAACAATCACATTTGAGAAAATAAATTTTAAGTGATTACTAAATGCTTAGTAAAAAGGAACATAGTGATGAAGTTGATGATATTTGGCAGTTTATTTTTTAAATCAGCTTGGATTTATATATAGCATTTGAGAACTGCCTGAGACAGAAGTTCATTTTCTGAGAAAAAACTGGAAACCGTATAAATCTCTAAGCTTGTAGAACCATAGTATATCCTGAGCTGGAAGGGACCCACAAGGATCATCCAAGTCCAGCTCATAGCCTGTCACAGTTCAGCCCTAAGATTTACACCGGGTGCCTGAGAGCGTTGTCCAAACACTTCTCAAACTCTGTCAGGCTTGGTGCTGTGACCACTTCCCTGGGATCCTGTTCCAGTGCTCAACCACCATCTGGGTGAAGAATCTTTTCCTAATATCCAACCTAAACCTCCCCTGACACAACTTCAGACCATTCCCTTGGATCCTGTCACTGGTCACCACAGAGATCAGTGCCTGCCCCTTCTCTTCCCCTCACGTGGGAGTTGTACCTTCAATGAGGTCTCCCCTCAGTCTCCCCCAGGGTGAACAGACCAAGTCACTTCAGCCACTTGTCATACGGCTTCTCCTCACGGCCCTTCACCATCTTTGTGCCCCTGTCTAAGAGCTTAATATCTTTCACATATTGTGGTGATCAAAACCACACATGCAACTTGAGGTGAGGCTGCACCAGCGTTGAGCAGAGCTTGTTTTTTAGGACTTCTGCAATGCTTAGGAAATGCAGCATTTCTATGTAAATTAGTTTGTGCATGATGGTGTCATATATATGAAAGCAGTAAAGTATAAATAGTTGTAAATGGAAATTAATTTGGAAAGATCTGTGGTTCTGCAGCTGAGCGGATAGGCTTATTAATAACTTCTTCGTGTGTTTTGTAAGCGTTTCCTGCATAAATAAAAATACTGACTGTCATGTGTTTTCACAGTTGGTGAACCTGATGCCCGTAGCTGGCTGGAGCAGCATGTAGTTCCACAGTACTGGACAGGAAGAGCTCCTCGTTTTTCACATAGTTTGCACTTGCATTCCAACCTGTGCCCCTGTCTAAGAGAAAAGTAGTATCACTTACATATTCCTTACTGGAATATGAACAAATGAGCTGTTTATATAATAAACGAGCTGTTTATTAATAGATTCTTACCCTTTTATTTAATTTTTATTATGTTTCTCAGAGGGTTTTAATTTTTCAAAGAAGCAAATTTTATTATTCTGTTTTGTTTGGCTTGACCTTTATGCAGGTCTCTGTGGAACTAATACAGGTGGGTTGTAAGTGGTCCTGGAAGTGAGGAGTTCCCTGAAGTTTTTGTTCTTTTGTTTTTAGTGTCTCCTTTACGAAGTTAGTCGTAAACACAGATTTTATGTGGGGAAGGAACATAAATTGCCATGGTCTTGCAAAGAAAATGAGAATGAAAAAAAAAAAAGAGAAGCCTGATTCTTTTCTGTCCCAAATTGTAAAGTATCAGCACTGCAGTAATAAAGCTTATTAGATTTGTCTTTGGTTTTCTTATTTTAATTAATCTCTTAATCAAGGAGTTATTTTAGCTTAAGTTGGTTATCTAGCCACTTATGAAACCAGATTTACAATGAATTAGTAACATCAATAAGGCAACATTGTTTCTGCTGCACTGTTGCTAGCAGATGTAAGTTACATATATGTGTGATATATAACCAGTATTACTTAATTTGGACTTTTAAATTTTGAGCATATTTACGTAACTTTTGCCGCTGATTATATTAATGAGTAAAAATACTAAAAGTGTAAATAATTGTTCTATACTTTGCTAAAATACCAAAAGTACTGTGGAAGGTTTGCAAAGAATTGCATAAGACAGGATCATAAGAGAAAGTTCTTAGGTGTTTATAAAGGTTTTATTTTCCTAAAAGTAAACTTTTAGTCTGAAGCGTGAATTTTCTTATATGGGTTATGGTAATTGCTATTTTGCTTTTTAGCGTAGTATTTTTCCCAGAAGGTAGTGATAACTTTTCACAGCACCGAATGAAAAATAATTGAATAATTAAGGATCAAGAATTAAAAAAAAAAAAACCCAACGAAAACCCAGTACAAATCCAGTACTTCAGGTATTTGCTACTTAGTTGCTTGTCTTGCTGTGTAAGACTAGATGATATTTGCATGTTTTCTATAGTATCTTGCTTAACAATATGAGAACCTACTGTGCTTTTGTTTCTATACTTCAGATGTCCCCAAGAGCATTGAGTCTGCTCAGATATGAAATGAACGAAACTGAGCCTTAAGATTACTGCTTCATTCTTAGTTTCAGGTGATTCAGCTGTTACTTCAGCCATTAAGTGGTTTTCATTTCTTTTTTTCCTAAGGGATCACCACTTGTACACCAGTGATCCTTTGTATGTGCCAGAAGAGAGAACACTAGTCACGGAAACTCAGGTTATACGTGAAACTCTTTGGTAAGAGCAGCATCACAAAGATTACATTTTAACTTAGTATTTCTCTCAAGGAAATGAGAGGTCTATCTTTGAGGATCTGTCTGAAGAAAGAATTATTACTGAGCTTTTATTTTGCAGTGTTTCTGACAATAGAGATGCTGCATATATGTGTTAACCATTCACGTTGGAGACAATAGAACAGGTTACCCAGAGAAGTTGTGGATGCCCCATCCCTGGGAGTGTGCAAGGCCAGGCTGGATGGAGCTCTGAGCAATCTCATGTAGCGAGGTTTCCCTGTCCACAGCAGGAAGGTTGGAACTAGATGATCTTTAAAGTCCCTTCCATTCTGTGATTCACAAAGAAGTAGGTTACTACTTCTTGTTTGCATCAATTCTTCAAGTGTAATGGTTAAAAAGAACCAATTCCCAATAGTACACTATCCAATTTTAGAGAGTAGATTGAGCCATCCTATAGCTGGAAGTTATCTCAACTGGAAAGAAACTTTAGGAATTGTTTACTTGATGCCAGTGTTTCATTGTTCTTTTTCTAGCAAAAACTTAAAGTACCAATAGCATCGTACTTCATCTGTGGTCTTTTGTTACTAGAAGAAAACAAACTTAGGCAAGGGAGAGTGTTTTTATTAATTATATGATTATAAGTGCATTAGAGGGAAAAATTACTCTTCTTTTTGTTTCTTTCCAAGGCTACTTTCAGGAGTGAAAAAACTTTTTATATTTCAGCTGAATGATGGAAAAGTGACTGTGCGGGATGATATTATTGTAACTCATTTAACCCATGTAAGTTGTTTCTGCATCTCGGCTGAATATGTCTATGATTAGAAAGATGTAATTTGGGAGAATAGGAAATTAAAAAGCTTGTGGAAAAATCACATTTCTACTATTGTGTTTTGTCTAAATTAAGGACATCTGGCTTAATAAAACTGAGTGGGCTGTTCCTGTGTCTGAGAATGTGATGAAGCAGTAGCGATTGNTAGGCTTTATAAAATAAAATTTTTACTAGATAATTCTAAAAAGTATGATTTTTTTTTAGAATTGCCTGAGGTCTGTGTTGGAGCAGATAGCAGCATATGGTCAAGTTGTGTTTAGACTACAGAAGTTTATTGATGAAGTGATGGGACACAGTCCAGAAAGCGTAATGCATGGAACAGTTTCCACTCCAAAGAAGACTACTGAAGCCCCCTTCAGAACCTACCAAGCTTTTATGTGGGCTTTGTATAAATATTTTATTAGCTTTAAAGAGGAACTTACTGAAATTGAAAAATGCATAATCAACAAAGGTACAGTGCAAGGGAGGTTTTATAAGAGGGGGACACACAAATTAATAACAAAAAATGTGCTTTTCTGTTGAATGTTATTTTTATGCATCTTGGTTTTGTTTTGTTCCAGATAAAACAGTCACGCTTTCAATAGTAATAGATAAGTTGTCTCTCAGACTGGCACAGCTGAAGGTGCTTCACAAGGTTTTCAGCACAGGAGTAGCGGAAGTGCCGCCTGACACTAGAAATGTTGTACGAGCTTCTCATCTGCTTAATACTCTCTACAAAGCTATTCTTGAATATGACAGTGTTGGAGAGGCATCTGAGCAAACGGTAGGGGAAATAATTCCTTCCTCAACAGAACAACACGCTGGAAGATGTAGTAACTAATGCATTATTATTTTCCGACATGAATTCACTCAACCTGGATGAAATTGGATTTATGAGGAGATAAGCAGCAGTGTTTTTTAGGACCAAGGGGAGGAACTGTGGGGAATCGGAGCCCAGGAAGTTGTTGTGAAAGAGGGAACTTTGGTGTAGCTTTCCCTCCTATTTCTACACTGCATAATTCAATTAATGCTGAAATGTGGGGATTTGGATTTTTACGGTAACTTGCTGATTATACTACTGAAAATAAAGTCCATGTCGTCATCATTTTGTTTTCCTGTTTTCTGTGTTATAAAACCAGAGAGTGTTTTATGAACATCCCTTACTGTTTAAGAGGTGTTAGAGTGAAAAAATGCTGTTTGGGTGTAATTGTCATGACAAAAGTAATAAGGGGAAGCATGAACAATACAGTCTTCCATTAAAACTTCTAAAGCTGTAATTTTTATTTTAACATTCTATCTTTAAAATCCTTAAGTGTAGTTACTTATATCTTATAAACTGTGATTGCACAATTAAGAGGTTAGGCTTTGCCATATGCCTTCCAGTGCTTAGTGTAAAAATATTCAGCCTTTTTTTTCTTTTTCCTTTAAATTCAGGTGTCCCTTTTGTTCTCTCTCTGGGTCGAAACTGTGAGGCCATACCTACAGACAGTGGATGAGTGGATAGTCCATGGTAATTTGTTTGATCCTGCAAAAGAGTTTATTATTCAGAGGTAGGGCTGCTGATACTAAACACAAATAATACTGTGCAAGTAAACCTGTTGTAGAACCTAGGGTAAAGCGTGACAATAAAAGTAGGTTTTCACATTTGTTATTTTGCTTAAGAATTAGTTTCTTAATCATACTTTTATATATTGTATCAAATTTCTCATTAGGGAAATTACATTAGATACGGAGTTCACCAGATATTGTTCTAGAGTAGGAATCAATTATTTTAGTGTTTTTCATCTATAATAATGGAAATAATGTAAATAATGAGTAGGCTGACTCTGAGTGTGCTGACTTTTTTTAAAAGCGATTAACCATTTTTCAAAACCAAGACATTTGCAAAAATTACAAAATGTATGTTTTAATTCTTCTGCTAATCTATAGTTATTATGAATAAAATGCTATTTAGAATTAAAATACTCCTTGCTTTCAGCTTGTAGTAAAGTTAATAGGGTGTCTCGAGTTATATGCGCATATCCTAAACATTATTTGAGCTGTTAATTTTTCTTCTGTTTATATGCTGCATTTTGCTGGACCCTTTTTTTGACACCTTGGAGTGGAAAGGAAATATAGAAATTAGAGTTCTGTCTTGTAATTACAAATTGATTTTCCCCTATCTGCCAAACTTAATTGAACTTCTGTCTATTAATACCTGTCGAGGAGAGCTTGAAGTAAGACAACTAGTCTACTATTGTAGTAGTCTAGTAGTACTATTGTAAATAAATAAACAAAAAGATGTTTAAAATCCTTTTAGGTCCTCTTTTTGTGGTTCTGTAGTTGTGTTTTCAGTGCTACCAACTTTTATTTATGTTTATGCTTCATTTTAGTTATGTAATTTAGGTTGTTTTTCATCTGATTTCAAAGGCCAAACTGTGTATCTAATGTAAACAATGCAAAATCCCCAAAGTGTACTACATAATGCGTTTCACCTACTCTAGATTTTTTTCAGCTTACCCAGTAGTATTTGCTTCAATTTTTTTTTAAATATATCTGCAAATCAATCACTCGTCATTTTGACATTAAGAATTCATGCCACTGTGAATTGTTAACTTCCTGGACAAATATAATTATTTTATTTGCCTTGTTGTGGGGGTTTATTGGGTTGTACAATTATTTTATCTCCTGTGAGCTGATTGTTCATCCTTCCAAAGCTATCATCCTTTTCAGAGTGTCTAGATAGTTTGCAATATGAATGAGCTAATTTTTCTATAGTTTTAAAAGTGCTTCATGACTGTTCTAAGAGCAAGGCAAAGCACAGAACAAAGAGGATATTTATATTCTAGTAATGAAGTTTCATCTTTTGAAAAGGGCGGTACTCAACAGCTTTTTATTTCTTTGCAGAAACAAGAATGTTCCAGTTAATCACAGAGATTTTTGGTATGCTACCTACACATTATATAGTGTGTCAGAAAAAACAGAGAATGAAGAGAAGATGAGTGATAATGCCAGTGCCAGTTCTGGCAGTGATCAGGCCCCTTCAAGCAGACAGCACACTATGGTCTCTTTTCTGAAACCTGTGCTAAAGCAAATTATCATGGCTGGAAAATCCATGCAGCTGTTGAAGAATCTTCAGTGCAAAGATGGCTCTCCACAGCAGGCTGCATCAAGAGGTGAGATGTCAGTTTTTACCTATCGTGCCTTAGGGTATCTAACAGTAGGGGTGTATTTGTGCTAACAGTGTTCTCCTGGCTTTAGAGTAATATAATGCTCTGTGTTGAATATCAGTATCATGGTCTGATGGAAAACATTCTTCCAATGCAAACAAATTAAAAGAGCAAAGTGAATAAAGTTAAGTGTTCCAATGTTGGGGTTTTCTTTGGCATTTTTTTAATGAGGAAACAAAGTAAATTTTTTCATTTTGCTGTTCCTTGATGTTTAAAAATAGAGACAGGTAAATTATTTTAGAGACTTGGTTTATTTCTCCCCTTAATGTGATAGTATCATCTATTCTAGTGAATAATGAAGGGTTGTTTCAGGTGCTAAAAATTAACTGCCTTTGCATCTGAAGTATTAAGTTCTTTAACAGTCTCAGAAATATGTGATATTTCAGACACTCATTCTGCAATCCATTTGAACCTATGCCTGACCTTAGGCATGGGACTCATCATTTTAGATATGTATTTGAGGGTTTTTTTTTTCTGAATAGTGGCCTAAATTTAGTATTTTAAAAGTTAGCTAGTGAATGCTGGACTATGGAATTCTTCTTTTAGTTCAGATGACATTTTTTCTTAGAACAAAACCTTACTCTGGAATGTGTTGCCCAATTCAGATGCTGAACGAAAGAGTTTATACACGCTGTTCTTGGAATCAGTGCAGTCTCGCCTGCGCCATGGGGAAGAGTCTGTTCCTGATATTATTACAGAACAGCAGGCCACAAAGCAGAGCCTGATAAAGATGCAGTCTATAGCAGAAAGACACTTGGAACTGGATGATGTCCATGACCCACTGCTGGCTATTAATTTTGCCAGGTAAATGAATAATCTTCTTGCTGTTGATTTGAGAGCAATATTCTGCTTGGTGACATTTGGTAGACCACATTTTCACTGCTGCTGTGGCTGCTCCTGAAAAAAAGCAAGCACAGAACAAAGAGGGGCACCAGCAATCAGTGACAGAAGCTAAATAGTCACTGCCCTTGTTAGTTAAAGAAAAACAACTGAAATCAGGAAAGAATGTGCTGCTCGCAATTGGTAGCATAGAAAACTAAAGAGTAGTCTTTGTCATAACAGGCTTTTAACAGATATGTGGTTAATGGTTTATGTCATTCTAAAATTCAACTTTAAAAAGAGTTTGCTTGGAATTTGTGCACAGTGTTCTTGATTTGCATCAAGTATATTCTTAGAAGAATGCAGCTTCAGTTGTGCTGTGCTCAAATAATTTAACTGTAAAGGCCTTCCAAAATTCATGTTAGTTGCATAAAAAAATCTGCACGCCTCATAATGAGGGAAGTCCTACAGAAGTTATAAATGCCTATTAGCAGGAAAGACAGACTCTGAAACTCTTATTTATTTTGTGATTACAAATAAGAAAATAGCTACCTATGTATACTGACAATGAGGAAAAACATGTTTTCATTTCAGTCCTAGGAAGAACTTGTGGTAAAGAAATCATAATTAATAGTAAACAAGACTTTATTACTTCCCCTGTTCATTGGTACTATTCTGTTTGTCAAAACTGCTACATTAATTCAATGTCTGACTCATCCAGTCTATCTAGGCGATAGCTGCTGTGAGCTGGACTTCCTCTGACAGTGGGTTTGGCTGGCAAGTAGCTTTTACAAAATATTGTAATAATTCGATCCTTTCTGTGAAAAAAATTTAACAAATGTAGACTAGAGATGCAGATACTCCCATTACATAATATTACAGCTAATAGATAGGAACACCATAATTAGGGTGCCTCGAACCAGCTCTCGGGGGTGGGGGGGGAAGGGTTTAGGGATTTTTTTGGTTTCGTGGTTGTTGATTGAATTTATATTTTCTTTAATTTTTTGTGTTTCCTTGGAAGCTCATCTGACTGCGTATATGCACAATAAGAGTTTTAAAAGTTCCTAGGAAAATGGGTTTGTTTCTTAAGCTGTATAGTGTTTGAACTTGATGTTGTTCAGAATTATACCTTAAGCAATTACGTGATTATAGAATGCTGTCTTTTTTTGATAATCTTACATCTGGTGATACACAAACAGTATGATGGATAACTTAATAGGTTTGATACGTAGTCTAGATATGAATCAACTTTTAGTACTCCTGCACCATATATTTTAGAGCAGAGGATCCAGTATTGATTAAAATCTTTAAGGGTATAGCATGGTTTTATATATTGTTTGAATAATGAGCCTGCATCCCTAAGCAGTTTGTTTTATTTTGAAGACTATATTTGGAACAGAGTGACTTTCATGAGAAGTTTACTGGTGGGGATGTCTGTGTGGATAGATCCTCAGAGTCCGTGACCTGCCAGACTTTTGAACTGACATTGAGGTCTTGCCTTTATCCACACATAGATAAGCAATACTTGGAATGCTGTGGCAATCTGATGCAAACTTTAAAGAAGGATTATAGGTAAGAAAGTAGATTTGTTTTTCCTTAACTTTTTTTTTTAGTTACCAGTGTTGTGGCATCCCTGAAAGAAGCAATTTTATGTTGTGTTTCTACTGCAGTTTGATGACAATAAAATCATTAAGGAGAAAAGGGGGATCTAACATGATAGACTCTTGGGTGAAAACTTAGTCTAGCTTAAATCAGCAGAAAAGCCATCATTTGTCTTCAGTGGATGTTCAGTGAGGAAATTGTTTCAAACAGCGCTTCGTAACAGTGTTGTCATTTTCAGTTCATACAGGATTTTCAAACTGTGCTATTTCTGAGAATTACCTAGCCTGTAAAATACCATGAGCACTCTGGTTGAAGTTAGTGGGGATGTTCTAGCTTACAGGAAAAAAATGCCATGGTTATTTTGTTTTATTTGCATGTACGTGAAAGCTCTCTGAGGGTTAAACAAAGGATTCACTGGGGACTTTGTTACGCATATGTTCTGTATTGAGTTCTTGTAGTGAAGAGGTTTTTTTAAGATTTTTTTTTTGGTAACAGTTGTTTTTTGGGTTCACTTGTATGATGAGACTGAGAAAATGTTGTGTGTTTTGTTCCTGTTTAGGCTTGTAGAATATTTGCAGGCAATGAGAAACTTTTTCTTACTTGAAGCTGGAGATACCATGTATGACTTCTATACATCTATTTTTGACAAAATTAGAGAAAAGGAAAGTTGGCAGAATGTTGCTTTCTTAAATGTTCAACTACAAGAAGCAGTTGGACAACGCTATCCAGAGGACAGTGCAAGGTAAAATGCAAAACACACTTTAGTTAAGTTTCTTTCACATTTACCTATGCTAATGTACTTAACTTGCATAGCACAATAGTAATTATCATGTGCTTATTAAAATAATCTGTTTTATGAAGATTTGAGCTGGTGTCATCTTTTGTACTCAAGTCCACCAGATGAATTCAGACAGTTGATATTTAGCTGTAAGAAATAAAAACTAAAAAAAAGTAACTACTAATTGAAAATAGGTTCTCACCAGTTACATCACTTGTTTCCTTGTGTAGGTTGTCTATATCATTTGAAAGTGTTGATACAGCAAAGAAGAAACTCCCTGTCCACACCTTAGATGGTTTGACATTGAGTTACAAGGTAGTGAGTTATTATGGCTGTAGTTCTTATTCTAGAACAGATTTGAAATGTTGTATTAAAATAACTTATATCTTCTGTCTTGATTATCCTGTCCTCTTCTTAGGTTCCTTGGCCTGTGGATATAGTTATAAGCTTAGAGTGCCAAAAAATTTACAATCAAGTTTTTCTGCTCTTACTGCAAATAAAGTGGGCCAAGTATAGTCTAGATGTTTTACGATTTGATGGTAAGATACTTCTTCAATCAAAGGTACTCTATAAACTTGTCGTGTGTCTAAGGATATAGTCTTCTGCTTTGTGCAGTGAGTCGTATAAACTAGTTAGAATTTTGATTCATTCTGTAAAATATTAATCTCTGTTAGCATCACAAATTAAATGTATTAAGTTGGGCTTGTTTTTCACTTCTTTTCAGCCTCAGGGACAACACTATTCATGCATTCCTTTGGTCTCTTTGATTCAAGTCTAGTTAGTTATATTGGAAGCCTGTTACTTCATTCTTCAGACCTTGCTGTTGAAACACAGTCTGTCTATCACACCCTAATGTTTTCCTTTTTGTATAGTCCAAGTTTTTATGAGTAACACCTTGCAGAGAAGTTAAGAAAACAAGATGGAAAAAAAACCCTCTATTTGAGATTGAAGCAGTAAGCTCTTTGAGGATTATAGAAAGACATTTTGTAGTATTTCCTTCACCAGGTTAATGTGTATACTCTTCCTGTCTTGTGTAAAGTGGATACAGACTTCATGTCTTAGAAAAGTAAATTAGAAAGTTGGCGTGTTCATCTATGATTTGAACACCAGTTAAGTAATGATCTTCCTAAAAGTATGTAGTTTTCTGTTGTTTAAACTTTATGGGTATGATTTTGTGCTTAAGTCTTTTCCCAACAAGAGCAATACTCCTGGTTTGGTTTTTTTTTGTAGAACTAGTCTCTGCTGCAGAAAACCCACAGGTTAAGGAAGGAACTGCATTAGAACAAGGAATGCTTCCTCTATTTGGACCGCAAACAGAAAGTATAAAACAACAAATACATCGCATGTTCCTCCTAAGAGTGAAACTTATGCATTTTGTCAACAGCCTGCACAACTACATCATGACAAGGGTTTGTCTTATATCACAATTTCTTTTATGTGAAGCATTTTTAGCTGGAGATGCAGTATTAATTTTCCTTTAAAACATAAAAAAAACCCCGAAATCAAAATCTAAGTATAGTGTTCTTTCTGCAAAGTGATTTTGAGCTTGACATGTTTCAGTTTTAACTTCACCATTAGATATCAGTAATTATAAAAATGGTCTACGTGCACATGATTGATTTTTGGATTTTTCTTTTTGATTGTTCTTTCTGACTCTTTCTCCCAGTGCTGGATGAAGCACAGTCATGTAAAAAGAGGTTTTACTTTTTTTACTCTCTTAAGAACTATAATGCTTATGAAAGTGTTACTACAGATACCTTAATTAAATGGATCCTTCTCAAAAATCTGTAGTACACAGTGTATACATGACTTCTTGAATATAAAGGCAATGCCTGTAGATTTATACCTGCTCTATTATTGCCTTTTTTTGCCTTTAATAAAATTAATATGCTCCAGTTGAGCATCTTCAGAGATAGTCTCTACGTCCTTGTGTAGTGGCAATATTCCCATATATATATGGGGAATGTTGTTGTGTAGTTATGGGAAGATATTATTGCCTGGTAATTTGGAGGTAATTTGGAGAAATTTGGTCATTTGATCCTAAAATTTGAGAGAGAAGAGCAAATAAATCATGTAATTTCAGGCTCCTCAACTTATATTGGAAGAGAGTCATAATCACTTGTGTGCAACATTGAATTTAATAACGATGGTCATCTTTTTAAGATTCTTCACAGTACAGGGTTGGAGTTTCAGCATCAGGTAGAAGAAGCCAAAGATTTAGATCAGTTGATAAAGATTCATTACAGATACCTATCTACAATTCATGATCGGTGCTTACTGAGAGAAAAGGTGGGTAAAAAAGTAACATATATGATATATTGAGTTTAGGAGGACAAGAAAGTAGTTCAGCACTAATTATGCTGTCAATTTTGTAGTTCATACATACTAAACAGTGTATAGATACTCTTGAGGAAGTGGTAACTTTTCCAGAGTTAAAACAGAGATCCAATTTCCTTTGCTGGTGTCCATCAAGGAAAGAAGATAATATCCAATGTAAAGAATGTAATTTTACATGACTTGTTTGTTTCTAAGAGGTGGGAGGTTTTGAACAAGCTGAGCAATGTAATCAGGATTATAAGTAGTGGTATGGCAGGAAATGAAAGTACATGGATACAGCACTGTAACCTTTTATCTCACATACTGTTTGTGCATAGTCCGCATCAAAGTAGTCAACTATGAAATGGAGAACAAATACAAAACGCATCTTAAATTTGAAAGAATCACATTGTACTTAGGAGATTGTTTTTACAGATCAGATTAAATGGCATATGATACCTTTGTATTGTAGTTTAGTAATCAAAATTTTTATCCTTAACAATGAATTTCTGACTTCTTGTGTTTTAATTGTTGTTTTAGGTGAGCTTTGTGAAAGAAGCTATAGTTAAAGTGTTAAATTTAGTACTGATGTTTGCAGACCGTTGGCAGGCCGGTTTGGGAGCTTGGAAGTAAGTACACATGGCCTGCAATTTTACACGGTCATAACTTTGCAGCTCTGAGTATGATTTTTGTGCCCAGAACCGCTCACGGCTCTCCAGGTGAGGCCACACCAACGCTGAATACAGTGGGAAAATCCCCTCCTTTGACTGTCTGCCTTTGCTGTGTTTGATGCACTCCAGGATGGGATTTACCCTCCTGGCTACCCAGGTTCCCGGCTGGCTCCTGTTGAGCTGCTGCCCACCAGAACCCCCAGATCCCTTCTGCAGGCTGCTCTCCAGCCACTCCTTTCCCCATTCATACTTTTGTTTGTGTAACCTGCTGCTTGAAGGATGGATGATAGTGGGCAAGTCTCCAAGGCTGTGTCAAACACTCAGAAGTTGGTGTATGGCTCTGAAGCCACTGGTGTGGACTGACTCACTTCATATTTTTCAGGACTAATTCTGTTTGGCACAGATGCTACCTAAAACTTGGATCACACTCTCCTGTGGCATTAGGAAGTTGCTATTTTTGGAGTGCTTTTCTCATTCAAAGTGTCAAAAATAATTTGTGAATGCTGTTGATAAAGACTGAAACTCTGTGCTTGGCTGCGTGCTCGGATGTGGCAGGAAAAAGTCATAGCCAGTGTAGGGTCATTTCTATCGTCTTGGGAGAAGGCAAAAGGAAAGGAGTGACTGCTGAGAATTATGTCTTCTCCCTTGACTGGTGGGCACTAACTGACATAGTCCAAAGTGGAATTCAAGAGAGGACTGATAGTAAAGCAATGTGGGTGTCCCTGTTTTATTGGCAGTGTAAGTTGACCCCAAGGAGCTCTGAAGCAATGGAGACCAGGAAAGGCTGTCTTGAAATACAAATCTGTGTAGGAATACTAGTTGTCAGTTGGAACCACACAGTTTCTCTAAATCACTGCAGAGATTTCCAAGACTGTGAGGAAAATTTTAATGTCATTGTGATGGTGCTCAGATGCTCCTGTCAAAATTGCCTTTGTTTTCTAGAAGTAGCATGTGCAGGCATAACTGAAATATTGTAAGTTCAAGCCAGATTTCTTTGTAAAGAGTACTTTTGTCATTTACTGTGAAATTTTGGTCGTATTTTGAAGATAATGTAGTGGCTGGTCTGTTAAGCATTCCTCTGTCAAACTGTTTTGTAGGATGGAATCTATAGAGAAGATGGAATCCGATTTTAAAAACTGTCACATGTTTCTTGTAACTGTTCTCAACAAAGCTGTCTGTCGGGGCTCCTTTCCTCACTGTAAGTACATGAGGCTTTTCACATACCTGCACTTACACAAGTGTGCTGGGAATGTATTGGCATTTTTAATGTTTAAACGTTTGTCAGTACACCTTGAATAATCTCATTTTGCGAGTTATTCACAGAGTGACATGGAGACTTACTTCTGACTAAGTTAAAGTGATTATTTTTGCAGAGTATTTGTGCAAAGCTTTTTCCTGACAGCTCTCTTCCATTTATCTGCTTTCTTGATGAGGGGAAGCTGATGTAGCCAAGCAAGTGACAATCAGTTTTCTAAACTACTGAAACAAAGTTCCAGGGGCATAGAAGAGTATTCTTTTCATTGTTATTGAATGACAGCTGTGATAAATCTTAAGCAGATAAAATTTTAGTGTTATCATGCTTCAGCTGCCACTGCACTGAGCTGTTGGCTCTGCCCATTTGTTGGAAGCTACTTCCTTGGTAGTAGAAACAGCTGAAAATTACATGCCTGTGCTTCTACTTACAACGTGGTATTAGCTTAAATTGTTAATCAATCCCAGTTTGAGTTCAGGAGCAACTGCTCAGTGAGGTTGGTTGGGATGTAGATGTATGTTCTAACAGGTTTCTGCACCATCTGTAGATGTGCTTAGGGGACGTGATTTTAGTGGTGGACTTGGCAGTGTTAGGTTAACGGTTGGACTTGATAATTTTAAAGGTCTTTTCCAACCTAAATGTTCTCACAGATTCTTGCAGACAAGGTCTTGTAGACATGAGTAGCAACGATGTCAGACATTACCTGTTTTAGAATCATAGACTCATTTTGTCACAGACTCATAAAATATCTTACCCTCTTAAGTCCTGAAGTGTTACAATTTAAAAAATGAACTAGTGTCTTCCTTTTAAGCAACAGAATTGAATATTGCAATAAGTGTTTGCAGACTGCTGTAAATGAAAATATTAACTACTTTTTTATGGGTTATTTCACAGTGGAATCTTTAGCTTTGTCACTGATGGCTGGCATGGAACAAAGTTGATACCCGAGTCTGTTGAATTAATGAAGAACTGAAAGCAGCATTTGTGTTGAAATTCCCATGCTAAAATAACTTAAGCATTTTGCACTCCAGTTTAAAATGTGTACAGCTAAATGATGCTGATGGTTTGGAGCTGTGTAAAATATTTTAAAATGTAAATAATGTACAGGTATTTATGTGTATTGGTCGTGGCAGTGTATGTATATGCTTCAACACGAAAAAACATGTATACTGTAAAATACGTTCCATGTAAACAGTTTTACTTGAAAATACATTAAATCTATTTCATTCTAAAAAAGGGATTTATTTTTTCTTTAATGATGAGTAATTTATGATTTACTTTTTCCATTAATTTTTCAGCTGTGAATAGGTCATGGGACAGCATGGAGTGGTGTGACTCAAGTCTTAGTGTTCAGAAAGTTGATGGAGTTAATTTTTGGCCTTTTTTTTGCTTTGAAAAAAAGACTTAGAAGCATGTATCTTATTTGCTTAGTGATTCTTAAGAACTCTCTGACTGACAATAAGCTGATGTAAAAAATACAAGATGAATTTCTCAAAATGGATTATAGCAGAACATAAAATACCAGAATTTTTTATGTTAAATGTTCAAATGCTTTCTAATTCTAGTGGTAACTCTTGTCAATTTAAGTAGAAGTCATCTTGATCCTAACTATTTAATTAGTTTAACTATTGGATTGTTGAGATGTTTCAGAGGTGGTCAGATATGACTTGACCTTTATCTTCCTTCTAAGCCTTTTGCAAACAAACTTTACATCTAATAGCTAATCTCTTGTAAAGCAGTAGATTGTGATACAGAAGGGTACGTTTCTGGACAGGTAAATATGGAACTTGTTCTGCACAAGATGACCTTCCCTGTCTCCTCCCCATTCAAGTTTCTCTAATTCTGGCATCAGTACACCTGCATTAAAAAAAGATAAAATGAATCATAGCTATTTACCTATTGATTTATTTGAATAAATAAAAGATGAAATAATTAGAATTTCACTGTTGTGTGTGTCTCTGCTGAAACCTAGTCAGTAACTTAAGGTTTGAGGGCTGTTTCTGCCAGGTAAATGAAGTATATTACTACCAACTGTGAAACTGCGTGGCTTATTATAAAACTATTTTTTCAGCAACAAGCTAAGAATTACTTTATATGAAATTGAATATTTGGGTTCTTGTTTGAACAGGAGATATCAGAAGGTTCTTCCTAGTTATAGCCATGAAATGTTTTCAGGAAAAGAATTTTTTAAAAAGCTATAATCCTGAGAAGCTTTCTGTTGCCCTGTAACATGTTCTTTTTTTTTTACTGAGTGGAGGTTTTGCTTTAGAGCATGTTATGTTTGTGCTGTCCTTTGATATCACAAGACCCACTCTTCCAAGTGGATGGGTTTTGTGGTAGGTGGACACCTATTAACAAAAGTAATTTGTACCTCCAATTTACCATGACTGATTCTTATTTGAGATTCCATATTATTTATTGGTAGCAGAGACAGGACGTCCTTTATTAACTGTTTCTTGCTCATTCAGAGTAAAATTGAGTAACATACTAACAGTTTTAAAAGGCATACTGGTACTCAGAAGTTCAGCACTCCTATGCACTGGTTAATTATTTTTGAGTATATGTATGTCTTGTACTCTGCGCTCTTAAACAGTCTAACATGGTTGCTTTATTTTCCTTTTTTATACAGTCATTACCTTCAGTGAAATTCCTGCTTTTCATAGCCTCACCATGGATACTTATTAGGTAGATACGGGAGGAAAAAGTCCTTTAATCCTTCATGTTTTTGAGACAATAATTCCTAGTAAATCCCTTCGCAAATGTTGCTTATTTTATGTGAAAGGCCCTGTGAAAGTCAAAGATTTTGCTGTTTCACCTGATTTCCTACTTAGGAATTAGCCTTGCATTCTGCAGAGAGACTTCTGTGCACTCTGTAGGCAAGTGATGTCTGCATGCCGTTATTCAGCCAGCTTCCAATATTTACTCATCTGTCATCACAAAAGCACAGTGGAAAATCCAGCTGTGGCAATGAATACTGATTCTAGACACGGACACATTTATCTTCTTGTGTGTCAGTAGTACTTGGCTGACACATTCCCTTGAATGAGTCCACCTAGTGGCATTCCTTTATAACCACAGAAAAACAAGTCCTATCTTTTAGTGTGCATGCCCTGGGATGCCCCCAGGACCTTTTCATCAGTCCCCTGGCAGTAGTTAAAATGATGTTTACCTGTTTTGAAAAAATAAGGGGGGTTTGTGAGATTGGGGGTATTTTAGCTATTTATTTACTCGAATTTCCTTGTAGCATTTTCTCTTTTCTTTACAGACCACTGTTGTGACTTGGATTCTGTCCTGAATCCATTCCTTCTGGACATTTTTTGACCTTGTTTTCAAACTCCTATTTTCATCAGTTATTTCTGAATTGATTTANCATTCCTTCTGGACATTTTTTGACATTCATCAGTTATTTCTGAATTGGTTTGAATCTTAACTTGTGGACACTTTTCCTATTTGTCAGAGGAGACATAGCATTTGAGTATGCTTTACTTGTACTTCTGGAATTTCAAGTAAGCAGTTTCAGAGATGTTAGGTCTAATTTGTTGCGTGTGTATATAGATTTAAAGGAGTCCTGTCATAGTCTATTATTTTGTAAATTGTCAAGTCGAGCTAAAGACAAGCATTAAAAAATGCCTGGCAAAGCAGGAAACTTAATAAGCTTCTAAGGGGTATAAAATTCTTTGGAAAAGATCACACTGCATTATTGGATGCTGTCAATTTCATCTATTCTTCATTTCCACTTTTGTTTGTTCTCTTTGACTTCTGGATGCAGTCTTATCAAAATTGCAGCATAGAAGCCCTTATCTATCTGACTCCCTACTTTTCTTCCTGCTTTTTTTTCTGTGGGCTTCTGTAATCTCTAGGCCACATTTCAGCACAGATTTAGTAAATTCTTCAATGCTTTCTTTGCTATTTAGTTATAATAACCCCTAATTAACCACTAGGTCCTTGACGACCTTTCTTTGTGTCAAGCTCTTGATATCAAACAGTTAGCAACCAGTTGTTGGTTGCATGGTTTCCGTGGTAGCACAGATTAAAGATAGCAACGATAAATTGCAGGCTGATTAAAAAATCCTGACATGCTTCCTAATCTAACTAACTGTAAAGATTTGCAAATCTTGCACCTTTTCTCCTGTATTCTTTTGCACACTAAGAGAAAAACTTTCCATCACTGATTTAGTTGGTATTTACTGGATGGTGTAGTAGCTTGTTGCTGCACTGTGCATTTATTGCTGAGATCATGGGTCTGGAGGCTGAGAGAGCTACTGAAGATACCAGTGATGGAGGGACAGGGCTGGGGTGAAGAGTGAGGGGGCTGAATTGCCTATCATACATGCCTTAATTGCTGCACTGATGTCCTGTGTGAGCACAATGAATGTTACTTACAATACAATCAAGAAAAGATTGAATGTGTGTCAGTGTCTGTCAGGGAGTTGGTGGGTGGACTCTGGTGTGGTTTGGCAGCATAGTGTGCAGCAGGCTTGGAAGGCAGAGTGGGAGACGTGCCCATTGTATACATAAATAGTTGAATCCCTCAGAGTTAGCAACAGAACTGGAAAGCAGAATTGGGGAAACCCTGCCTGCTCAGATCCGTTTCAGATAGTGTCATTCAGCACTAGGAGGGAAATTGGGGCCAGAGAGCTGCATGTGTCATCATGTGCTAATTAGTATTTATGAATGTGCAGCACGCCTGCTGTTGTCAGCTGTGCTCTTGGCATCACATGTACTCTCAGGGGTAGGAATTTGGCTTTTCCTGGAGTTAACGGTAGGTATGGCTGACCAGATCATGGCATTTGTATAAGGCCTTGTGAAGTGGAGGGCTCCTGGTGGGGGTTCCATGTTTATGTAGCGGGCTTCCTGCTGCGGGCAGATTCTCGCTTTCTGAACTGGTTGCTCATTGAGACCTCTGAGTTGCTGCTTTATGCTTGGTCTCTTCAGCTTAAGCTCTCCCAAGTGCTGTTCCCTTTGCAAAGGTGCCTGTCTCCTGAAACAATGGGTTTGCTATATGTAGTGTGGAAGCACAATGTTTTTGAAGCCTTACAGTGCTTTAAACCTTTTGCCACGTATGATGTGAAGTCTGTGCTGACTTCTTGTGTGAGAAAGCGTGTCCAGTTTTTTTGCAGCGTGTACAGATGGATGGTATGTTGCCAGAGGTTGGATTTAGTTTTTAAACTGGTTTATAGACAATTGCCTATTTTCTTGCTTTGTAGTTCCGCATGATGTCCTATTCTTGGGGTCACGATTTCGTAAATAAATACCTTTCTGTATGTCAAGTCATGACAGTTTCCTGTATTATCTTACCTCCTTTCCAAGGATGAAAAATCCCCCCGAACTCAGCAGGTAAAAAAAAAAAAAACAGAATTAGCTACATGTACTGTTAAGCTTAAATACCAAAATATCTGCAAACCCAGAGAGTAACATCTTAGACAGCAGACACCCAGTGGCAGAACCACAAGATTCCTGCTGAAGCTCTTAGGCTGCTGTGGAATTAAACTCTTTCATGTATTCCTGTGGGCTCCTGGAAAAGATTTGCTTTCATTGCCTTTGGGTAAATACTTAAAAGCCCAAAGAAGGAAATTAAAAATAAAGTGAAAATAGCTTGAATTCAGGAGGTAGACCTGTGGTTGACTGGCTAGCGCAGTGCCTTGAACAAAGGCTTTATCTAGTCTTCAGACAATTGCATTAAGCTTGTTACTACTGTATTATTTCAAAACTGTGTGGTTTAGGTGTAGGGTACTAGGGTACATAAATTTTCAGGAGCATGATGCATTAGTGTTACAATTCTTGCTAAAGATTGTTGACAGTCATGGGTTAAAATTAGGTTAAGATAAATTCCACCCAAGAAAGGGCAGTTTGAACTCCTAAGTCTAGCCATTGGCCTCATAAAATCCACACCTAACTTCCACTGGGTAGGATATCAGTTAATGGCTTGATCAGGAATATGTAGGTATCTTTAGCTAGACCTAGGAGGCCTGTGTCGAGTGTGGCAGGGATAATTGTGATGGGTGAATACAGTAGACAGAGAAGCAGGTCGTGGAGACTTGCTAAATGTCTTTAATCAAGTACTATTGTCATAGTTCTTAAGTTCCACTAAAGTGGCAAGAGCAGGGTGTTGTGGGGGCACTACAGGATTAAATCAGGCATCTGGAATGGTTTGAGGTGGGCTCATTTAAAATGATAGGCATGCCACATGCATGAGAACATGAGAACACAGACATCCAGATGGTAAAATGTTATTGTCCTCTAATTCTTGCATCAAATAATAGGAAAAGGAACACGAATCTTGAGTAGCGCATATTATCATCAGTACTTTTTTATAAGATAGTATGGGTTGTTATAAACTGGAGTATGGGAATGCTAATAACAAGCAGATTGCTCCAGCAGTGGGGAAGCAGCTCCTTCACCCAGTCAGTTACTTTAGATGGAAATAACAAGACCCAAGGCATCAGGCAGTACTTGGGACAAGCTGTTAAAGCCTGGACAGTAAGGTGCTGGTTGGCAGCATCTTGCTTTCATGCAAAACAGCTGCTCCTGGCACCAGGTGGCTTTTGACAAATAGAGGAGCCGGAGTGTCAGTCTTGCATGGAAGAGACTGGCAGACTTTGAAGTGTTGCCCATGTGGGGGCAAGATCTTGCTGTCCTTGCTGTCCTGTTGTGGCCAGATAACAGATGTTTCATTGCTGATGTAGGCAGAGTGGTTGCATTAAGACAAGGCTATTCTGAATTTGCACTTGCTCAGGGACAATGAAACAAAAGCAATCTTGCATTACTGAGACGAGTTATTCTTTACTTTAGTAAACTCATTGTCCCAAGCAGAACTTGCGAAATAGGGCACAGGATGGACTGCAGTGGAGAGAATCAACTGTCATTTTAGAAACTGAAACATCTAGCTCTGGTTGTATTTTACAGTTTTGCCTGAACTGGGTTGAGAAGTTAGGTTGATAAGGAGCTGTGATGTTAATTCATTTGATATGTGCATTCAGGATGATTATGAATATATACAGACAGAGAAGAGTAGCAGCCATGTCCTAGAAAATTAATTGTTTCATAGAAAAGACTGTATTGCAGAACTGGGAAAAAAATGTGACTGTGAAGGTGTGTCTGTGATATGATGAAGTGGTAATAATAACATCTTGCAACGATGTATAACTATTCCACAACCTGTGGAAATTCTTCATGACATGGAAAAGGTGGAATAATTGGATTAGAGCACACTTGAAATAATGAGGACTGGGTGTTTATCACCTTATTCCCACTTTTCAAAGACTTTCTTGTAGGTGCTATTATAAAAAGGTGATTTTAAGAAACTTAAGACAGTGCAAACATGTTGGGAAAAACCCCCAACAAACAATGGTTTAAATAAAGGTATATACAGAGCACAAAAATCATGGTGTCCCATGAACAGCTATTGAAAATAGAGCTAAAATTTCTTGCTACAGCAATACTGTGTAATTCAATGATGATTAGAGAGGATTTTCAAGAGTAAATAAAATGTTGGATGCAACTTAAAGTACACAAATACAAGCAAATAGACTGTGAGGAAAAATTGTTTTGAAATTCCCATGCTCTCAGGTGACCGTATTCCCTACATAGAGTAGTTTGTGGATTCTGTCTGCCATGAAATAGGGGATGGAAAGAACAATCTTGACAAACTTTGAAAAAAAAACTGGCACTTTGGTTTTGTGGTGCAGCATCAAGTTCATTAGATGGAATGTTGAAGAACTAAAAAGTAAAACTGAACTTTGAATGGAACTACACTACATGGAAAAGGTAAGAAAAGTAAAACGAAAAAGTACGTATGTTTGTTGTGGTTTTCAGAAAAGTGAAAGTGAGAGGTTGTCAACAGACAGCGGCAAACAGCCTGGTTTTTTATGGTTTTGATTTTAATGAACTGTGGTTATGTCGTATACAAACCCCACAGGCATGAGCACCCTCTGCAGGACATTTAAAGGGTTGTCCCACGGGATTCCCTTTGATTCTTTAAAGGTGAGTCTTTCACCCTTACTGCTGGTCTCTTTTGGTCGCCATGCTGCCAAAATTGTGAAGTGGGAAAACCCCCCCAGTGACCAGGTCTTGCCGCCGCCGGTGCCCCCGGGGCGCTGGTTTCCCCTGCGGTGCTGCCGGGGCGGTGCTGGGGCGGCATCGGACCGGCTGTGGTTTGCGCACAAGCACGAGGGGGCACGGCCGTCCTGGGGGTAGGTTTGCGTTCTTAGGAACAGATCTTCCCGTCCATAAGGCACGGAAAAAGTCGCTTCCATTAAAAGCAAAGGGCCAATCCAGGACGCAGCTCCGCCACCTGCAGCATCCCCGAAACAACTCCCGGCTCCCCGGGAGGAGGAGGAGCCGCAGCCGGAGCCGGGGGCGGGAAGGGGCGGCAGGTTTGGGATGAGATGGGAGGAGGAGCTGGAGCGGCAGGAAGGGTGTTTCCCTGCGCAACTCCCGGTTGAAGTGACTCATACAGGAAACTCCCCGCCAGGCGCGGCCCAGGAGCGGAGCCGCCGGGCCGGCGCGA
>WEIV01019609.1:74858-162511 GCA_013390005.1 Calyptomena viridis | reverse complement strand
TGCAAAGGGAAAAACATAATAAAGCAACACAAAAAGAGAAAAGGTAAAAAAAGCCAAGAAGCCCAGTAACAATATAGACCGAAGCATTTATTTCTTTATTTTTTCACCATAGAGCTTCAAACATAATGGAGAACACATAATTCCACTGTAACTGTTTTCCATTTTAAGTAAACCAAAATTTGCCTGTCAGCTCATGTATAATGTGGCAGCATCTGAACATGCCATTCCAGTAGTGTTTTAATAGAGAATAAATTAGAAATAATGTATAACTTCAAAACTTAGGTCCTATCCAGAGGATACTGATGGCATGAAACCACGAATGGTGAACCAGGGTTTGTGAAAGCAACAGAGCATCCAGTAGGATTTCCAGACTTCTTTCTATCATGGAACTGAACTCTTCTGCTTTTTTTTTTTTTGGTTCATTCTTCTTCCTTCTCTTTCTATTGCATTTCTACCTTTCAACTATAGTGAAAAATATCAGCTCTTGCACATAATCTAGCCCCACACCTTTTTTAATTTCTGATTTTCAGCTCAATTTTCCTGTGAAATATCTCAATTAACTGATGCATCACCTAACATATTCTTGCTTCTTTCTCTTCACATTGGCAAAAGATCATGAGTAAATATTCATAGGAACACATACAGCAAATAAAAATACCATGATCTGCCTTCGTTCAAGGAAGCCAGTTTTCTCACTCCAGGCAGGAGTCTGGACTGTTGCAGAACTTCACTAGTCTCATGAACAAGATATCATGCTCAGATACATGGAAACTGTGATAGAGGTCAACTCAAATTATCTTAAATTAAGAACAAAATCTTTCATGGCTCCTAAAATACAATCCACACTACTGCTTTTATTAAACCACAGCTGTATGGTGGTAGAATAAAGCCCAGCTGGCTGGCCCCGGGGTTGAACAGAAGTCAGCTTCTAAATGTGCCATCAAAAATGAGCTAAGCCTAGCCCACAAGAAGAGGGTAACATCAGGTCACATTATTAACAACACTGGTTCACAATTTTGCTTACAAGTTACAAAACAAATTATAATTATACTGATATAAATTCCAAGTAATTAAGTGCTAGCCACAACTCATTTTCAGTTCAGCAGTGGCACTTACTTAGCTAGTGGGATGTAATCATAGTCACAAAGTAACTTATTTTAAAATTAAAAGGACAGGACTCCTGCCAAAACACAGGTGTACAATTTTGTCTATTAACCCTGCATTGAAAATATGGCAGTAAACTGGGCACATAGGTAGTTTTTTTTTTCACAGAACTTGGAGTTAACTATGGAGTTAACTATGCTCAATGTAAAGCAGAGTAGTTTCAACTACTTAAAGGGATCAGGTTTTTTTTGGTTTTGATAAACACCTTACTCTTCCTGTTTCTCTAGAAAAAGCAAACGAGATGCCACAATAGCTCACTGCATCCTGCACTATTCTAGACAAAAACCCCCTAAACTAACACCCTACATGCACCTAGAACATTTAACACAGAAAGCTGTTGGTCAGTAAAAATTCACTCAGAGATTTGAACTTAAACAAGTGCTGTTTTGCAACGCAACACTGAAAATATTTAAAATCCAGAAAAAAATACACAATTTGATTTCAAGAACAAAACTATAGTCATATCAATACAGAAAAAATTTAATTTGTTTCAAAAAAATACTTGACATACAAAGCACATACAGTGAAAAAGGGTCACAATAAATTACAAATGGAGATACTTGCTCATTCACTGAGAGAAGCCCTTGATATTTCCAATTTCATACCATCAAATTTATCATTCTTGCTGATTTAAGCACAGCACTGAACAAATATGGATCCCAGTGCTTTCTTTCACAGGTACTGGTATGGATAATTTACTGCAGTGATCCAATTTGAAAATCAGTAGGGACCAGTAAATTGCTGCATAAAAGAAAGAGCGAATGAGGTGCTTTTTCCTTAGTGTCAGCAGCCTGTGATTATTATGTTTATTAGATTTTCTTGAAAGGGCTTCACATTTTCTCAAATATGCAGGAAAACTGTATTTCCCCTCTGAGCCTGTATATTAGCATTTTGTGCCTCAGTCCTTGAATATAAGTAAAAGATGAATTTCTCAATTAATTTTAAAAGTTGATACCATCTGTATGGTACAGAACTAAGCAATGAAACTCTTACCTGCACGACATCAGCCATTATCACAGAGCTATCTTCTGCAGAGAAGTTAGTGAGTAATGCTGACATTTTATGAAAAAGATTTTTGAATCCACATTTAAGATTAAATTCTATTACGTTATCCATGCTGATAATGCACCTTTGAAATAAAGGATTGCTTAAGGTTCTGTCCTTAAAAGGCGATTTAAAACAGCAAGCCCTGACTGTTCCTGTAAGAAAATTACAGCACAATATCATTTACAATACAAAGATACACTAACCAATTTGAGTATATATAGTTTAACCACAAATAGGTGCACTGCAGCAATTAAAGATTATAACAATTATAAAAAACTATAAATTATAACAATTAAGATAGATTAGCATACCCTACTACCATCTAGGACATTAAGTGCTTGTGATCTTATTCTGTTGCATTATTTTTCGTCAGTGGAAAGATGATGATAGAGGACCATACCTCACCCTTGCACATGGGAATAAATTTTTGGTATCATTTTGTAAGGGCATGCTCTCTAGCTCAATGGTCTTTTTTACCTTAAATCTGAGCACTCTAAGGTACAGTACTTTCTTAAGTATATAGTAGTTAGTATAATTTTGGGAGCAGGACCAACAAGTCATATGTGGTATAGAAGCAAATCACAGCTGCCTCTGGGTCATTGTCCAACTCTCTTTTTTTCTATTTCCTGCTCTACCAGAGCTCTTATATCTTCTCAGGCAAGTGCTATTTCCTTCCATGTCTCCATTTCTGTCTGTAAAATGGACAAGAACTCTACTTCCTTAATAAACATGGGATCTGTACAGTGAATGTTGCAATACAGGTGCCTAATGATAAAATGGTCCAACACAGACTGTACAAAATAACTGGACAAGTTATTTGTTTGGACAGTACTATAACATATATAGTTAGCAGCTCAAAAACTGCTGGAAGAAATAGTGACTCATAATAGAGGGGTTTTTTTAATCCTTAAAACATACAACTCAAAATAACAGATACTGCTCAAGCATCCATCAAAGAAGGAAGCAAAATATAAAACTGACAGCACAGAAATTACAATAAATGTATTAAATTAAATAAAAGGCAATAAAAGAAAGGATGGATGTATTGGTGAGTTATTTTGTGTGTAAGAAATCCCAACTGGCATGAGCTACTCCAATAGATCCAATGGCTCCTGATACTTTATTTATCTACAGGTAACAACAGAAACTATTACACTGGAGCATTTCTACTTGCTTGTGTAGAGCAAGGGGTGGGTTTACCCACAGAATCTGTGCAATAGCACTTAACTTATGAAAGCTGAGATGACAAAAAGCAATCACCAGTGTGATTTACGTTGGTGGAAACAGTCACTACATTAGGTAGGTAACTTTTCAGTAACACAATCTTCTGCTTCACATTTGGGTTTGACAGGCATTTTATGGTCAGTTGCAAAATTTCTCTACAATCACACACTTGTGTCACAGCCCCTGCTCCTCAGCTGGCTGTTGACAGCACAGCAGCATGAACATACAGCTCTCTTCATCAGAAAAACCTCAAGCTATCAGGATACAACCAGCATTTCACATTTAATTCAATCATTAGTACAGAAAGAGTCACAAACAGTGGTAAGAAAGTAGGCACAAGGACAGAATGTTTTTGCCAGCACTGAGGAAACTCTATGTTATCACTTAGGCAGCCAAAAGGCTGCAGTAAAAATCAAAGCTGATGCAGAGTACAGGTCATCTTGGTTTGAATGTTATTCTCACAACATTGTTCCATGTTTTCTTGGCATGTCAGAGCAGGAAGTTTTACCAGACCACAAGCTGCTCATTTGTCATGCAACTCCTTGCAAAGCCAAGAATATACTAGCTAAATCAAATCAAATCCAATCCCATTTATTAAACATCTTCCTCCTCTTGGTCCATTTTTAAGACTTAATAGAAAGAGTTAACAAGAAATTCAGTATCCACATTTAAGTTCCACTTCAAGGCACTGTCTTCCAACTCTCAAGTCACTGCGCTGTCATTCCCTTACTCCTCATAATCTTTGGCATGCATTCCTAGAGCTGGATCTCAATACTTAGAATCCTTTAGTTGCAATACACCAGGCCCTTGTCTCCAATTTAATAAGATTATACAATTAAGGAACAGTAGACTGCACCCATAACAGCAGTCAGATCACAAAAATTTGCTCAGAAGTAACATGTTATTTTGCTTACATTAATTATAGATTTGTCTTCCACTCCTAGCACAGGGGACCAACTTAGATGACCAAATTAATTTTTAAATCACAGTTGTGGAAAGAGCTGAAGACAGTCTGATGTCACCACTCAAAAAACACATTGTGTAACATGAAAGAGGGTCTAGAATCACACTGAGGAACTGAAACAGTAATAAGTAAATCTGGATTTTTGGCTCTGATTAGATACCAGTGTTGGAGTGCTTAATTTTGGGTTAGATTTTGAAGGAAAGGGTCACAACTTTTTGCACTTTAGAAGGCAAAAATTCCCTATAATTTAGAAATGCACAAGATACTATATTCCAATTCAGAAGCAGAAGTGGGAATATAAGAACATGCAAACATACACACAGGACAGCATTCTGCTCAACTTCCAGGTTCAAGCATCAGTATGTTCTGTTAGAGAGAAAATAAGCTTAAACAGCCTAGCAAGTTACATTTAACAGTCCTTTTATTACAGTAGAAATTTTAGGTTTTATAAAATCCTCAAATTACAGGATATACATATAGTGAATCTCATCGCAAGTCTTTAGCAGCTGTAGAGCATTACTGCATGCAGTTGCTTCTGCAGTGTGCAAGTGTTCTATAAATAGCTAATCATGTTCAGAGAGACAGACAAGTAGTCAAAGAGTATCATATTCAATTATCAACTGGTTCATCAATACCAAGAGGTTGAGCAAAAAATAAGTTTATAAATACATGGCTCTGATCTAACAAACTAATACAACTGAAAAGTCTAAATGATATCCACATCACCAACAAGGTAATTCAACAGTTAGAGGAAAATACTTTGCTTCAAGACTTTTTTTTTGAGAGATTTTCACATAACATTTCTCTGACCACGGAAGAATAGTTAAGTTCAGTGCTATAGAAGTTTACAAAAGGCCAATGCAACCCCTTTAATTTTATGCAATTAGAATACTAACATTAACTACAGAAGATTAGGCAAATATTTTGCTTTGACTTTATGTAAAGAAGTGTTCAGACAAATAATACAATTTCTCCATGACTACCTTTCAGCTGCTGGAAGACTGCATAATCAGCACTCAACTTAATATTCAATCCATTTAATATTCACTTCTGTAGTCATGACACTGGCTTCAGATCAGTCATCATATGGATTTATGCCAAGAAATCCTACACTCATTTGTTTCAGAAGCTACCTAAACAGGTGCAATCCTTTATGCAAATTTCTCATCACAATGAGAGTCTCCAAAACTGGAATAACAATTTATACAGAGCTAGCTACAGATTAGTTTTCTAAAAAGCTAGCATGCTTGAATTACTGCAGTCTCAAATTTGTATGGACACAAATACAAATCTGCAATGAGTCTGCAAAAGTTACTTCATTTACATTGATTAGCTCGTTTGAGACATGGTTGAAAGTTTAAGCATTGCATCTTTGGCTGAAAAGCCTACAGGTCAGCAGTTTGGCTTGGTAAAACATCTTGTTATGACAAAAAAACTGCACAGTTTTCTATGATCAGAGTCCTGGTATTTCTTCCAACAGTGTAATGTAAGACTATGTCATAAAGTAGAAACTTGGAAGAGTTCTTCTTAAGTAGTATTAATAAAAATAGCTTCTCCTTCAGAAAAGGTGTTATCTAGGTCAGCTTGATAGATTTTAATCCCTTGTGTTAACTTCAAAGTAGGACATATTTCTACATTGAGTACAGTAAATTGGACAAAACAGTTCTACGGCTACATTTAGTAAGCAGAAGAATACTGTCCAAAGTGTACTGCATAGGTGTGTGTACCAACTGCTGTCCACTGGAGACATCCTATGGTACTACAGTTCCAACTAACATAAACCTAGTGAGCACAGACCTCTTAGAATTTTAATCAATCCTTGATTCCTAAAAAAAACCCCAAACCTGTATGACTGGGCATGTCTTAGATAGGATGCAGCTCTTTTTCACCAATTACCAATACAGCACACTAATTTTAAGTTTCCATTATTTGTTTTCTATACACTAAATTTCATATTATCTCCAAGAAAAGCATATACATATTTTTATACAGCCTGGAGTGAGATCAGTGTAAAACCAAGAATTTCTAATCATCAGCAGAAATGTCAGCTTCTCATAATGTTCACAAAACACAAGGGCCTGAAATTTGGCTATGCAACAGTTGGTGCCAATCTGCTTATAAAGGAAATGCTGCTGAGGCATAGTCTTCTTACAAAAACAGGGCATGAGGGCTTCATTATTAAGTGTTCAACAACAATCCTGAGCTCAGTGAAGAGAGTCCTGAAAAATCAGATTTAAAGAGAGTTTTAAAATCCTACAGTATTTATCAGAAGCATTATCAAGATCTATCTTTTTCATTCACTTCTTTTCTTAACATCACACACACTCTAGTTAACGAGCTCTTTGGATCAACTCAATGTTGCATTATCTTCCAAGAGTTTCAGAATTCTTGGCTTTTAAACATTATCATTTTAATTAACTTTATATCCATCCTCAGCTGGAAGCTGCTGAACTAAAAACAAGAGAAAAATTCCACCTTAAAGCAAGAAAAAAAAAAAAACAAACCAAGAAGACACCACAAAAAAGAAAAAGAAGAAACAATAATGCTTTATCACAAATAGCATGAGGAGTTGGGAGGCAACTGTGTACATGTGCTACTTCTTGCCAATATACACTAGCCTTGCACTTTAGAAGCAACTATTAGAAGACAGACATAAGAAGTAAAACCCACAAACCCAGTTTCCCTTAAAACTTAAAACTACAAAAATGCCAGCAGAACATTTTGGATAAACTAGTTCTACTGAAAGTCAGTTATAGTACTGCACGGCTTAGATTATTTTTTACATACAAAAGTAATAAAGCAACTTCACAGACTTTGCTGTTGCTGTTAAAAAAAAACTATATGTACCAGGATGGAACAATTGATTTCTTACAAAATAGAAGGGAATAGGAGGCAACTGAGTTCATGACTCTCAGATCTGCCTTTGCATATCACAGCAGCCAAAGTCACTTTCTTGACATTTGAGCAACCCATTTTCTAACTCAGTAGTGATTAGACTGGAAAGTATATTCACAAAAATTTGACGCTATGCAACGCTTGTTGTAAGAAAACTGAGAAGCACTGACCTGAGAAAATCCTCATAGAAATATTTATGGTTTCAAAGTCTAAAGCAATATTGGCTTGACCAACTTTCAAAATCAATAACCTTCTATTTCAAATATAATTAACCTGATTTGTGAATTTAACTAAAGGAGGTAATGAACATGTTTAAGATCATCCACAGATTTTTTTTTCTGTCAATATTACACAAGTTCTTAAGTGCCTATTGATATACAGACTTAGACTCAGATATACCTGCAAATCTAAAAATAAGGATATCTTTCTGATAAGAAAGGCTTTCTTCTCCCAAAGTATGTTTTAATTACACAAGCATGTTCTGAAAGCTCCCATTCAAGAATGGTGGTACGTTTCTCATCAGTTACATGAAATAAATATAACCTTGAACCAGCCAGGATTTCATTTAGCATCCAGGTGTACTTCACATTCTAAAATGATCGTTTTCAGATCTAGTATTGTAAGTTACATATTCATTTTAGAAAGAAACATTTCTGAATGCCTAAGAACTACACACAACCAACACAAAATCACCGTAGCACTTACCGACAGTATGGATTTCGCCGAGAAGAGTAGCGTAATGTAAGAAACCTATAGTAAATGAATGGCTGGAGCAGACTCCCTTGTCCACTGAAAAGAGGACAGTAGAACTTAGTAGTGACAAAAAAAAACAAACCAAAACACCAAAATCATTTTCCCAAAGAAAAGCAAACAAAATACTTGGGCTCAAAAAAAAAAAAGCTAGATTTGGGTCACACTGGTTCAGAAAATGTAGATTTGACAAGAAAAAGTACATAACCATACACTTATAAATGCAGAAACTTACATTACAGAATAAAACTGTTCAATGAAGAACTTAAAGAAGTGCTATTCTTGTATTGATTTTGTATTTATGAAGTTTTTTTTATATGCCCCATTTCACAGAAATGATGGTGAACACATGTTCAGCATCAGGAAAAACCTTGTTGATCAAGCACACAAACTGGCTCACATAAATATTCCAGTCAGAGCAAGTTTTTTTCACTCTAATTGCAGCTTTGAATATCTGAACTGTATTTCTACTATCTTTTGCAAAACTTGTCAGAACACACGAGAGACAATTATAGATGTATTGAGACATGCCAAGCTGCTATCCAGTTATTTCAGTTACACTAAAATTAGGTTTTGATATTTTGCAAAGCTGCTGTTTCACGGGACAGTGCTACAAAGTAGCAAAAGTGTGGCATACAAACAGATATGCCCTAAGTTTCATTTTAGTGACTGAAGCTATTTTAAATAACACAATATTTAAAAGTTCTGTTTGAAGTTGAACATGACAGTTCCAGCAAGCAGAATTCCTCCAAGTATGAAAAATATCTTTAACCAGAACTAAAAAATATAAAGTGAAAAGGAAAGTGAGCTACAGTGAGGGAAAAGAAAAAAAAACAGGAAGTTATCCTAAAGAGAACTTCAAGCACTTCAAAGTTTCAGACACTGGATACAGAGTGTATCTGTCAGTTGTTAAGTGGCTTTAAATGAATGAATGGAATCCTTGAGGCCTGAAGCACTGAAGTGCTCAGCTGACATACCAAAAGATAGAGAAAAATTATGCATTTTATCAACTTCCAAGAAGATAAAGCTTCCCTTCCACTGCCTGTGAGACCACTCAAAACAAATGCTCTCACTATGCTATAACTCGTATAGAATAAAGGCCATATTCCCTCTCCAAATATTAAAAGGCAATGACCCAAAGTTCAGTGACTGTCAGGTCATTATGCCTACACAACTTCAGCAGGATTCCAGCATAAGACAGATCCCTAAAATTAATTCAACAGGCTGCACTACAGGCAAATGCAAATGGAATAAAAAAACCCACACGGATCACTGCTCAGAAATAACACAGGAGAGAACACAATCTACTCCTGCTTGCACACTTCTTCCATAATGAAACTTCATGGCACTTAAATTTCTGGAATCTAATTGTCAAAAATAAGAGCTTACTTTCAGTGAAAGTGAAGATCTTAATATTCTATTAAACCAACAAAAATTAAACTTTTTTAACAATGTACTGATAGAAATGCAGGTGATTGCAAGTTGCAAGCCTGAAAAACTTGGATGTGAATCAACAATGCCACCCACACTATGAAAGGGAAGGTTTTTCCGTGCTCAGTTATATCACAATGAATGATTTTTGATGTCATGATGCACCAACTTGAGAAGCCTGGGAGTCAAATAAATTTTACTTGAAGTTCAAGCCTTGGTCAGCCAGAACCATACAAATGGAGCATTATGATCCACAGAGAACTCACTTGCAAAAAGTAATCTTGTGTTGCAAGTTTCTAATTTTTTAAACATTTATCATAATCCTTACCTGAAGAGCATAAAAACTGTAGCTGGCATGAGGAAAATTTCATTGCAAGCAATGAATTTTAGAATATTCTGTTGATTAGCATTCAGTTTCTCTAAGAGATTTCTCAGAAAGGGTAAACTATTTGAACTTCGTGCCTTTAAAGAAGAAAACATGATTTACAGAAAACATACAAGTTACATCTATCTTCAATAGCACAGAGAAAACAAAATACAAACAATTGCCATTTACAACCCATTTCAGCATTATAAGACTTTACCAGTACTGAGATTACTATCCCAAAGAAAACTACTGTAGGCTCAGAACTCCGTAATTTACATAGAGTTCAATTAAAAACATCATGTGTTGCAATTCCCTCATGTCCTCATTTATGGTTCAACCGCACAGAGACAGACACAAGCCCTGTTGTGTCCACTAGGTGGAAGTGCCCATGGCAGCAAGATAACCCAGTTAGGAACACCAAAGACGAGCTACATTAAGCTGCACAAGGCAGTGCACTGAGTAGAAAAGCATATGAAGAAAAATAATCAGTGTCAACTCCAACATATCACTGAGTCACTACAGAAGGGGGAAAAAACCAAAACCAAACGACAAAACCCAACTGACTCAAAAGTCTTCTCAGACTAAAAGAAAAAAAAACATACTACATTTTCACTCTAATTTCTCTAGTGCAGCCAAAGGAAATCAAATCATAGCTGCAACTTAAACCTATTTATAAACCCCAAGAATACCAACAGTATTTATTACTACATGCATCATATCATACTTACATCAAGAACCTTCTTTGTATACGTGGCAGCATGAAGCAAAGAGAACAGCAGAACTGGAAAAATACTCACTGAAACAAGTGATAAGGAAAATTACATGCTGCACAAGTGCTTCATTTGTCCATGATGTTATACTACACAAGTCATAGCTTGATAGCTTTTTGCAAGAGGTTGGCTGGAATCACCTACACTGGATGAAGATATGTCTAAGTCCAATATCTATACTTAGAGCTCTTCCCTTTGCTTCTTACATCTCTTTCCTATGCATTTTTATTAACTTCAAAATAGGGCTGTATGCAAAAGTATAACATACACCATTACAAACCAGTGCCTTTCTCCTGAAATGCATTCTTTCTTCACAGAAGACACACATGAAGTTACTACTTAACATTTATTAAAAACATGTAGTCATAATACCTTTTGTTAAAAGATGCTATGAAATTAATTTCTTTACCAAAGAACATGCAGTTGCCAGCCATTCAGATTTCGCAGTGCAAGAACATAAACATTCCTCTGCCAGTGAGACTTTAGGAGCAGGATAGTAAGCGTTACATAGCATGGCATAAAGAAAAGTCAGTTCTTACATGTCACCTTTGACAAGCCACAGGAGTAGGTATTTTTTGCAGACTTTATCAGTTTGATAACTTATCTGACAAAGCTGAATAATTGTCTCTTTATATAATGTATGTTCTACTACAATGAGAAGTCATATTTAAACACCATATTGAAAATAAATGAAAATTAACGACTTCTCCAAGTATCACTTGGGGCTGGTTTAGTCTCGGAAAAAGAAAATCTAAGTAGTCAGAGAACTTAAGTCTCATGAAAACGTAAGCCTCAGAAAAAGAAAATCTAAGTAGCAGTGCACTAATTATACAGTTGATTAAGCTGAATATGGATTGATCAACATAAGCCTTTTGTATTTTACACAGAGTATGTTCTATGAATAGCAAACATCTCAAATTACTTCAAACTAGTTTTTTGAATCAAGGCACAGGTGATGAAAAGAATCAAGTTTTTAATATATTTAAAAACATTACCAGGATAACGCAAGTAAAGGATACTTGTAACAGGGTAGGAATTCACAAAGATAAGGGAGTACAACAGGTAGTGGCAGCTGTCCTCCAGCAAAGCCTGGGCCAGAAATGCCCTGCTAAGCTGGAAGTGCGGTAGCCTTTGATGGAGACGGAGGGCACTAGTAAGAGCATTTGCCAGCAAGGCACGCTGATAAAAGCTTGCTGCTTCATGCAACCTGCAAATCATCAGAGGAGACGTTACCATATAAACCAAGCTCAGAAGTCTTCCACCCCTGAGAATTGCATCACCATTGCACAATACCTGAAGTATTTCTATTATTGTACATAAGCACTATTTCCAAAATACAACTCAAAGACTGGTAACACTGACTTACTGCAGGTGCCTAAACTTATTATATTACTCCATAACTACAAAAAAACCCACACATTTACCACTACTTTACAGTTGCTCAACACATTTTCCAAACACAACTAGAAGTGTTTTCAACTAATCTAAAATCTGTAAGCTGTTCTGAAAAAAAAGCATCCATGTAAGCCAAATAACAGCAATTTACCCTTACATGAAAAATAATTCTATGCATAGGAAGTCTAGTTCCTTTATAAATTTTTAGAGCTATTTTACAATACTACAGTACATACCCTAGAAGCGGCAGGACAAATAAAGCTGAGCAGTAAACTGTGAACAAGCGGGAAATCCACATTGCTGTATCCAACTTGTTAGCCATCAGAAATTGCTACATTGGAAAAGAAAAAATAAACAAAACCCAACCCCAACATAAGTTGGTATGTTAGTATTTGCATACAATAAGCATTCTTCCCTGCTATATTAAATTGCAAGTCTTTCTCCAGCCTTTAATATAAACAAATTATAGCTTGAAGCAGAAAGCTTCTTTTTGTTCTGTGATACTTGACTCATATGATGCTACCAGCCAGATCAAAAATAGCTCTGCTTCCTCAGAACCAAGAGGCTCCTTTGTACACTACAACCAAATACAGTGGTAAGAACTTCTGGGAAAGTAGTTTTTCTATCCAAACAGACCTCACTAAACAGCCAGCTTCGCAAATGTTACCACATAAGGCCTCTTAAGACCTGACTGACTTTTGCATCTACTGCTTCAAGGTTTCTTTTAGAATGCACTAAATCTCCATAATTCTTACCAAGGGGTAAAAAATAAAGGGTGAAATAAAGTTAGCATAAGTACAAGGAAAGTGACATCGTTTTGGCCTACATATTCTTGGCCTCAAAAAAGTAAAAGCTTTTTAGAGTAATCTTGCACTTCTGTTGAGCTCTCCTCACGACAGCCCCCTTCACTCCTGATATAGCCCCAGTACCAGAAAGGCTCTAACACAGCATGCTTTTGGCCATTATGTGTCTCAGAGTCAAAACATCTGCTTCCTTGAAAGAGTTCAAATTTTTTTCCAAACTTGAATCGGCTTTTGAAGATTCCTCTTTTTCTCTATATTTCTAGTCCTCCTCTATGGAAATGACCAGAAACTAACCTAACTAACATGCAAACATTTTCATATCATGATCTAGTATCTTATGTGCACAATGTAGCTACAGAAAAGGCATGAAGCTGAGTCAGGAGAGGTTTGGGTAAGATATCAGGAAAAGGTTTTTCACCCGAGGGAGGGTGTGCACTATAACAGGCTTCCCAGGAAACTGGTCACAGCATCAAGCCTGACAGAGTTCATGAAATGTTTGCACAATACTCTCAGACACATGGTCTGATTCTTGGGGTGTCCTGTGTAGGGCTAGTTGGACTCAATGATCTTGATGGGTTCCTTCCAATTCAGCATATTCGATATTCTATGAAACACAGATGCTGCCACACTGAATTACTTTCGATTGAGGCATTTTGAGGAGCGGCAGCACACCAACAGCCCGCTTTCATTCGGAAACCGAGAGCTGCTTCTCCTTGCCCGCCCCCGGGCGAGCAATTCCACGCAGCGAATCCAGCAGGACCGTCCCCCCATCCCGGCCGCTGGAAAAGCACCGCGGCCGACCCAGGCCCCTCCGGCCCGGGAGCTCCTTACCACGGCCCCGCCGCCGGCCCCGCCTGGCATGGGCCCGTTCTGCGTGGAGTCCGCCATGGCCGCACCTGCGGGGAGAAAAGAGCCTCAGTTTGCGGCACAGGGGCGATCGCGGCCTCCCGAGCTCCCGCTCCCGGCCCGGCCGCGACCCACCGCAAGCGCCACACCGGGCCCGGCACACGCTTCGCCGGATCCGCGCTCCCGGATGCGGCAGGACGCCACTTCCCACGGCCCTTGGGGCTGCCGGGCAATGTAGGCGGCGGCAGGGACGGTGCCGGCGGCGCTTGGCGGCGTCACAGGTGTGGCTGGGAGCCGGCGCGGGGATGTCCCCGCGGGTCTGGGACTGAGGCTGAGGCTGCGAGGGGGAGCGCGCGTGGAGGACACTGGCCCCTTTCCCGCTGCCCACAGCAGCTCCGACATCAGCTCGCTCTGTAGAGTCTGTAACAGGGCACCTCTGTGTGGTGACACCAACAGCAACAATATTAATCCTCGCTTCGGCCCCGGTTCGGGGAGTGTTTGGTCACGGATGGCCCGCCTGGCTTTCCAGAGCCATCTGCTGGCTTAGTGCTGTGCGTCAGCGATGTAAACGGGGGTCGTCCCAGGACCCAGGCAGGGCGCTCCGCAGTGCCCCGGTGCTGCGGTAGCACAGTGAGGTCACACAAAAACGTGTTTTAGTATCATTGGTTCTCTGTAATATAAAATTGCGGAGGTGAAAGGCAAAGAGCGTCTTCAAAGCCACGCGTAGCTGAAGATTCGTACTGTCAGTGGTATTACATGAAAAGCAGCAGCATTTTAACAAGTTTCTGAAATTTTTGGTCAATAATCATTACACTGTAAAGCTAAGTAGAGGGGGGTTGAGTGGACTTTGTGCAAGAGATGACGAGGAGATAGGCTGATTTAATGATTTCTCTTTTTGTCAAAGAGCCCTTTGGTAGCTGGGAGACTTAACCTTGGATTTCTCTCCTTCTCCAGCCTTGCAGAGCCGGTAACTCCCTGAAAGATAACTTTTTCACACACGACCGTGGAGCCGCAGCGAGGTGGGACCAAGCAAGCTGTTAAGAAGGCTCAGAAAGAAATAAGTGTTGTATTCTTTCATGCCTGGTGTACACGCCATTAATTTAGCGTTCTCACCTTCAAAAACTAAATTTTCCTAAGTCCTTCCACTGCCTGGTGTTTTGGCAGTGGATTTTTCATTATTGCATTATTTTTCTTTGCACTAAGGGGTTTCAATCAAGTACAGGTATATCCACAACATTGACAGGAGGACCAAACTGGATAGCACAAAGCAGAAGAAGCCTTCTGCTCACTCTGCAACATGTAGCATATGTAATTTACAAGGTCTTGAAAAGGGTTAATCCTACCTTCATTGATCTGACCCTTGTCTTTAATATTGATTTTTTTTTTTTAACGATTTGTGCCGATTTGTACAAACGATTTGTGTGAACGTGTTTCTGTTCTCAGTTGGAAGTCTGTTACTCATCTGAAGTGACAGCAAAGTAAAAGAAAACAAAGCACAGGCATCAAGACCGACACCTTTGACTTTTAGCTCCAATAGCCTGATGTAGTTTGTACTTCTCGCTTTCTCTCAAGGATATGTAGCAGGTTCCCCCTCCTGGCAGCATGTGTTCCAGGACTGCAAGTCATCTGCTCCAGTTTTTAATCATTCCCAGCTGCTTTCAATTACTCTTCAGTGGAAAGAAAGACATGTTCTTGTGACCAAGGATGTTGGAATCAACATCTGCCATCAGCCTCCTTTCTGACTTGCAATGATAAAACTTGAAGATTGATTGAAAGACACCCAGGAAGAATATGTAATGAAGTATGTTGATGAGAAAGGAGCAAAAGAAGAGTCAGCTGATTGGGATTCTAATATCATAACAATTGCAAGTAATCTAAGACCTTAGGCTAATTAACACTTTTTCAACTGAAGATGCAGAATGTGATTTTCCACTTCTTTCCTAATCATTTATCTCTCACTAAAGTGACTGAGAAGTAAGCACAAGAACTACCTGCTATTTTGGGATCATTTTTCTACAAGTGGAGGATACTCTAGTAAATAGCACCAGAGAATTAGGACTCTCAGTGTGTCTGCTTGGCATTCTCAGGTGTGCAATAAAAAGACTGACAAACATTTATGCTAAACCAAAATAAAGGCTTCGAATATAGCCCCAGTAAATTTAAGTTGAACCATTCCTAGATTACTTTATTGCAAAATGAACTATTAATATATCCAGGATATTTATTTAGATGCAACTGAAATGTGGAGATACACATTGAAGATTACCAGAAGTTTAACTGAAATATCACAAGGGAAAAAAACCTTGTCAATCTTCAAGATTATTTGTATTTCTTAAATGGACCTAGGATGACAAATCCATGTCTTTAGCAAGAACGCTTATTTATTTCTTAGTATTTGTTATTTAGGAAATACTTAATGCACATGTATGTGAAGCATTCATTTCTAGAGTCTGGTTTGCTGTCTATTGATCATGACACCAAAAGTTGTCTTTCACAAATTAGCCTTAATTTCATTTAAACAGAATGCTAAGCCATTGTTAATTCTTAAAAGTTAATGGCTTAAAAAGTTTCATACTTTGGAATACTTAAGAAATATCCCTCTTTGTACTTTGCAACCAGTCCTGCTTTTCTTCATATCAATCTTTTTTTCCCTGACTTTCCCCTTCACTTTTGTTCTGTACCTGTTGTTGCTTTTTGTTCAATTGAGTCTCTTCTCTTGAGCAATTTTGACCACATTGCTGTTTACTTAACTTGAGAGAAGGCATTAAGTTATATCTTAAGAAATCAAGTGTCAGCTATTGGCTTCTTTTCCCAGTTCTCCTCTGTTATGCTATTGCTGATTGAGCAGAGAGGAGGACCAGAAATTGATCTGTGTGTTATTAATTATTTCATTTCCAAGAGTTGTAAAGATTTCACAGTTCTTCCATAGTTCTGTAAGTGCTTCCGTACCATCAAGGCCCCAGTTTGCTTTCACTGATGATTGATATTTCAGATATTTAGAAGAATATTCTTGTAACTGCTGAGGACTTATCTACCTCATTAGCAATATAGTTCCATTTCTCCTCTGTGGCAGTCCAGCACGATCAGCATAGACATAGCTGAAATTGTGATTAACACATATCTCTTTCCCCCCAGGAAATTTATAAGCCTATCAGAGATTACTGACAGTAATGATATCTGGGATCAGCTCACTCTTAATTTCAAAAATTATGGACGCAAAGTGGTATATTTTGACCTTTTATGTGCAGATGTATACACCTACTTCCACTAACCCACTTGATGTCTCAGGGGGAAAAAAATACCTCTGTATGTCTGCAAAATAATTCTCATATTTTAGAATCATATGGAGAAAGTATGCAATGCTTTGCATTTGTTTAGCAAGGCTGAGACTGAGAGGCTGAGACTCTCCAGAGACAGTGCAAGTTTACTAATGCTCACAACATTGCCATTAGTTAGATGTTCAATGAAGACTTTAGGTCAAAAATGTTAGCAATTTGCTGGCAGGCAAACAATCAGTAACATAGCTGGGCTAGAAATGGAATATGCAACTCCAAATTCTCCATTGCTACTTTTCTTCTTAGTCACTATGTGTTTTCAGGTAAAATCATATGCAAAACTTCATCTGTAATTTGAAGCCAGTTTGAATAACCAAAGGCAGCTCTCACGGTGTTTCAAATTAATTACTGAGAACCTCACTACAGACACTATGGAAATATTTTATAAACAATAATTCTTATTCAATACATTTTGACAGCCATAATAGATATTTTATAGAACTGGTATTTTGCATTACAGGTTGTTTTAAATTTGAATTTTTAATTGTCTTTCTAATAGCTTCACCATCAGAAGCATGCCATCTTTTGTGGTCTCCAGTGGCCTGAATTCTCAATAATTTTAATTGTTTAGATGGTGTTCATCACCTCGCAGCAACAGGCACTTGAGGTTCAGATAATGATTTATCTATTTTGTCCTTCTTGATTTGAAAGAAGGTATTGTTTCTAACATCAGTATACAGTTTTCATTTATTTCAAATAAAAGAGAGAACATTCCTCCAAAGTCGATAGGATTGCAGTTCCTCATAGCCAAACTAGCTCCATTATTTGTATCAATAGTGTATAACGCAAAGATAAAATAAGGTTTTATGCAAAGTTGTAATGAACAATTTGGTTCTTGTTTGTGGTTATCTCAAGCTGGCTGTCCAAATCTTAAGAAACAATAAAGGACATTGGGTAAATGCCTGTTACATTTTTCAGAAAAAGAAACAGAAGTCTTCTGTCTCTCTCCACCAGATTGCTTTGTGATTTTTGCTCAATGGTCTGTAGCAACATCAAATATGTTCTTCTCTCTTGTCCCTCGCAGCTGGAGTTTCCATTTACTCACCCTTCCTGGAAGCGATACCCTTTTAATCACTGAGTGTGTGCCAAAGCAGTGAAAAAACAAAATCACAACCTTTTTTTAGGATATACAAAATAAATATGCAAAATTCCTTCCAGTGGCTTTCTGTGTCAGCATTTTCATAACTGTCAGCATTTTGTTGTATCTCTATTTTATTAAGATAAATGACACAGAGGCTGCACGTGCAAGCTTAAGACTGTACAAAGAAATATGATAAACGTATATATATATTTTGTAAGATTGGGAGTATGAAACAAGGATTGGCATGTTACTGAATCAGAGAGCAACCTTGCCAGTGTATTTTATTTGCAATGCCCAACCCACTAAGGACATGAAAACTATTGGAAATTTAAGAATGGAAACAAAGATGGGTAAGTGTTATTTTAATAAATTAATTAAAGGAAGGTTATGAAGATTTTAGAAATGAGACCAACAAATGGAGGAACACGGTGAATTATAGATATAAACTTTCGACTGTCTGTAGTGCTTGATTATAAGCAACACAGAAGGAAAGATTCATAAGCATCCTCTTGTAAGCTCAGAGAAGTATCTGAAAGTGTATTGATCAATGCTGAACTCAGAGTACTGAGTTGTTGGTAAATGGTCCCTTATCTTGTCCTAATCACACTCCCTAATGAGGGAATAAAAAGAGAACAAGGAACAAAACCCCAAAGCTGTGAGCTTTCCCAAGGAGGAGTTCCATTAAGATGCAAGGAATGTTAGCTCTGTGTATCCATGGAAAAATATTATATCCATAGAAAAATATATCCATAGAAGAAATATTTAAAATTTTTTAAAGTAATGTCTGTTACATGATCGAGCAAAAACCCCAGAAAGATTGCTGACAGTAACACATGACATGATTTTGCACTAGTAACTAATAACTAAAAACTAAGAACACTATATAGTCTGTGGTCCAGTCTTTTTCAGAACAGATATTATTATTACATTTCTGAAAATCATTCAATCCAAGCAGAAGTTTGCAGAAAAATAATTAAGATTGCAAGCTCTTTAAGCTGAATAAAAATAAGCCACCAAGAAATTTTCTGCTTTTATCTCAAGGTAACGCAAGCCAAGGACTTCCTTCAATATAAGTGTTCCAGTCAGTATGTCAGGAATTCCACCTCATTCACATATAAATCTTTTCTCGCACAATTACAAAAAATATAGGGCTGTATATCATTTGTTCTCTGCACCCCCAATGCTGCCTCTGGTTTCATCCACAGGTATCTGTGTCTGTCAGTATCATCTGCACTCTTACAATCATTATAAAGGTACCTAGGCAGTCAATACTATACAGCTGTATATAGAAGACCTTATAAAAATTAGAAGAGGCTTCAAAGAAAAGCTTTTCATTTTGAACACTTTTTGCACAATCCAGTATGTCTTCCTAACCAGGATAGGTTCAAGTGATCTCATATTGCATAAATTGTTCTTGATCTTCTAATGCATACTCTGGGTGTTGAATTTTCAAAGTGATTTGTGGTACAGATAAACTCTGAAATCAGTAATTTCCTGCATTCTTTGTGAGATCCCATTCAGAAATTCAGTCATAGTAAACTGGACAGGTGATTACAGGATAGGAATATATGGAAATATTTTTAACATTTGGTGTTTCATGTAGCATACATGATTAGGTGAATTAACAACATGCTTAAGCAAGGCAGCCTGTGACAGAGATGTGTCAGTTTGGGATAGGATACTGAAACCAAAACATGTCTAGTTATTGGCAGGCTTGTAACTAACAGAGATGCAGGAAAAGGAAATTCATTTTTGGACAAAGGCCTTCACCAAAACAGGACAACGGATACACACCGTGTTTGGGAAATACGCATGAACACAGTGTGACCACATCTCTGATTGGAGCAGAGGGTGCGTGGACACCTTGTGAACACTTTAACCCTCAGATGATTGGTTTGAGACTGACCTTAGGGGAGCCTATTACTAGAGTTATAGATATCTAACAGGAATAAACATTTGGAAAATGTAAACCATTTTATAGTATAAAAAATAATGCTGTATCACAATAAAAAGACTGATTTGATGGGCGGATTGGATTTGGCATTATAAGAGAGTGTTCATGCATTTCTTCTGCAGCGAACACAGCCGAACGGGGACCGAACGCAACCCTACGCATGCACATATACACACACACATACACATATTTACAGATATAGAATATAAAAATATTAGAAGAACAATAGTTTCATATTAAATTTTGAAGCACAGTGGACTGATGTGTCCACTGATACGTTCCGCAGATATTTTATTGCTTATTTTAGAGTGGGGATATTTTTATTCATTGATGTTTATTCTTCCACAGCATTTCTAATTCCAGACATAGCAGGCAACTGCTCCAAGGGTTCCAGATTATAAAATTAATCCCTGTATTTTTTATTTTATTCTATATAATTTAAGTGGATTTATTTAGATGTATAATGATTACCAAAAAAAAGCATATGCATATTTTATCCAACTGGGTTTTGTGGCCACTGATAATCAACAAGAACTTGAAACTTAGAAAAGACAAAGAATACATGGAAAGACAATCGGCTTCATTAGATTTGTCCTTCCAGTCATAGGTAAAGTCCATCCATTTAAATCTGATTTAATCATGAGCTGAAGTGGCATGAAATTGAATGAAATCAAGCTGTCCATATCCCAGAAACTGTTCTTACGCAGATATAAAAATCTTCAAGGATACCAATTAGTCAGGTAGTCTACTGATAAGTCAAGGATAGTTTTTTGCTCAGTTATAATGCTTTCGATTTATATATTGACCACAGTGAGTGGTAATGGAAGCGTATTCTTTGAGGCTCACAACTTTTTATTGGATTCAACCTTCCGTGCTGTGACTTTTGCAGAAATGACCTATATTACATTTATTATTTAGAAATCTTTGCTTGCTTATCTATGGCCAGTAATAATTACTTTATTAGGAAGGTAAAATACAGGGAGGTTCAAGAGTGTGGTGGTTTGGACAACTGCTGGAGAATTAGAACTCCAAATAAGCCACTTCCCTTTTGTTTTTCTCCCACCCACCCCCTCCAATAATGAAGGGGCAATACAGATAAATATAAGTAGAAATAACAATTAACTAAGGTAAAAAGCAGTAACTACAATGATACAGAGGAAACGTTTTACTCACAGAGGGGAATCCACCACTCACGGGGACCCTGGGGAACAAGGGCGGGGGAATACCAGGCAGTTTTCCCTGCTAATCACCTCGCTCCACCCAGCCAAACAAAAACGATGAGGAAATGAGCAAAGCAGAAACCTAGTAATGCTGTGTTGTCCTCAAGGAGTTATATTATTAAACTGCCCACTCTATGTCACCTGGTCAGGGTTAGATCCTGACTGTAACAGCAGTGTTAGTGCAGAGGCTCTTTGTTCTCTGCCGTGCATCTGCCTCTGGCAGTGGCATTGCTCCACCCAGCTTGGCTGAGACTTGGGCTGCTTGTGGCTCAGCTGGACTGCAAAGTGGCAGCAGTGAATGATGATGGCAGAGAGCAGTGATGGCAGACAGCGGCAGTGGCAGTGGCAGCAGAGGCAGCAGTTGCAGCAGCTTTGGCAGTGGTGGCGCGATGGGCTCTCTCCTTCCAGCCGCAATGGCAGTGTGGTCCCAGGGTGGCTCCAACATGCGGCTGGGATTCCAGGGCTGCTGCCTCCCTCCAGCACTGGGGGAAGAGAATGGAGGCCCTTCTGTTTCTGCCATGCAGCTTTTAAAGGGGACTGTCCATCTCCCTCTGCAACTCAGGCAAGAAAAGACAGTTCCACCTCCAGTGCTTCAAGAGACAGTCCATCAAAAATGACATATGGGATAGAATACATAATTGGTCACACTCACCTAATGGTCATAATTGGTCACACTCACCACCACCTTTCCCTGTAACTAGGACATTATCCACCCCTTTTTCTATACCATCCATGTCATGTTCAAATTTACACCTTTCAGTTATATACATATGTATATACACACACATATAACTACACAAGCAAAGGTATTATTTCAATAGTCACTGACCATCTCCCCAAGATGCTTGCTGAGTTCATTTAGTCCATGACAGGTGTAACCAGAGTGGTCTGTTCTCATTTGTACAGTATATGGTGTATACAGTATACAATGGCAATGTCATTCATCAATCAGTATTATATATGCAATTCAACATTACAGATGGTTCTTACCCAAAATCAGATTTCCCTGAGGTAAACATTGTGTTTCCCCATCTTTCTGCATTACACACCAAGTGCACCCAGGTCCTTACGCAAAAGCGATCACATTGATGGGTTTTGCTTGTGCTTGAGGCAGGACTAATCCAAACTACCTTTCCTAACACGTTTCTCATATGCACCGCGGGGACTTTATCTCTGTTTACAGTACAAAAGGGTTCTGATTGGGCAGTGCTAGCTTGATTGGTAGAGCCTCTAGCTTTAACTAACCAAGTGGCCTTTGCTAAATGCAGACACCAATGTTTGAAGGTCCCACCACCCATTGCTTTCAATATGGCTTTTAACAGTCCATTGTACCATCCAACTTTCCCAGACACTGGAAAATGATAGGGAATATGATATACTCACTCAATACCATGTTTTCTAGCCCAGGTGTCTATGAGGCTATTTTAGAAATTAACCACGTTGTCCAACTCCATTCCTTCTGGGGTGCCATGTTGGCAAAGGACTTGCTTTTCAAGGCCCAAGATGGTGTTCTCAGCAGTGGTATGAGGCAGAGGATGTGTCTCCAGCCATCCAGTTTTCTTTCCACCATTGCAGCACGCAGTGCTTGCCTTGGCAGGTTGTGGGAGTGTGATATAATCAATCTGCCAGGCCTCACCGCATTTATATTTTAACCATTGTCCCCTTGTTGTGGTTTTAGCCAGAGTTTTTTATTAGCTGGGGGGGCTATGAGAGAGGCTTCTTTAAGAAGCTGCTGGAAATGTCTTAGCTCCAAGTTAGCCAAGGTCAGCCAACAATGCCTCTGTGATAACATATTTAAGAGGGAGAAGAAAAAAAGGGCTAGGCAGAACATCATGGCCGCTTAAGAGAGAGGAGAGTGAGAAGTTTGATTAACACCAAGGTCGGAGGGAAGGAGAAAGAGAATATGCCTTAAACGCTGGAATAGGGCCCCAGCAACCTGTGAGGGATCATAGGAGTGAAGATTTGCCTGCAAACCTGTGGAAAGACTGGAAGATTTTCACGCTGGAGCAGGTAAGTGCTGGAAAAGAGAGGCTGTGATCCTGTGGGATCTTTGATGTCCATGTCTGGAGTAGGGGGTCCTGATAGAGTCCTGTGGGCCGTGGGAAGAAGAGACCCACACTGGAGAGGACTGGTGGCCCAGAGAGACCCATGCTGAAGCAGCCAAGCAGCCGGCATCTGAATGACTGCACCTATGGTAAAGTGACTTACGTGACAACAATACCTGAATAAGCTGTTGTCAGTAATAAAATCTAAGAAGCAGTTTGTAACAGACTGTTTTTGTGGAGAAGACCCCATGAGGAAAGCTGGGGTGGGACTCTCTCTCCCTTCTGAACAGCAGCAAGCCAACATCTGACTGTAACCCCCACTCCCATCTTCCCGAGCTGCTGAGGGAAGGAGAAAGATCTTAAAAGGGAGGGGTAGGGGGAGAAAAGTGTCTGTAACATCTATCAAACTACTCACTCTTAAACTCTTAAGCTCTGATTTTAGTAGCAGTAGTAGTGAATACTTAATATTCTAAGTTAGAGCTTGTTTTGCATGTGTGAAGTAGCTAATAAACAGTTGCTTGTAATCCTTATCACAAAAGCTGAGGGGGTTTTTTCCTTCTCTGAGAATTTTTGGATCTGTGTGGGCTCTCGGCATTTAGCCGGAGTCAAACCATAACACCCCTATAGCACAGAGACTGTACCTGCTTGGCCTGTTTGATCACAGCTCATTTCAGTTATGGATAACTGGTTAAATCTACCCCTCAATCATGAGCCCATCAGTATGTTGCATTTTTTCCCTGAAGACCTGAGGTGTCACAGGCCCATTGAGCTAGAAATAACTCTTCCTTGTATTACCAGTCTAGATCTACCTGAGACACTTCAATCTTGACAACTTGGATCTACCTGTCCATTGTTGTGATGCTTCTCATTAGCCTGACTCTTGTGTACGCGTGCATCTATATGACATATTTTCACTGTCAACTTCTATAACTGGACAGCAATGTCTTGCCACAGTTCAGCACCCCAGATGGATTTCCCTCTGCACTGCCAATTGGTCTTTTTCCATTGCTCCAAGCACCTCTAGAGAGTGTTTGCTACCATCCATGGGTCAGTGTAGAGATAGAGTGTTGGCCATTTCTCTCGTTCAGCAATATCTAAAGCCAGCTGAACATCTTTCAGCTCTGCAACTCGAAATGATCCACCTTGTCTCTTGGTAGATTCTGCAACTTGCAGCTTGGGACTCCAGACGGCAGCTTTCCATTCTCTGTTTTTCACAATGATATGGCAGGAACCATCAGTGAAGACACTGTGTCACCTTGCATTTTCTGGTAGCTGATTGTATGGTGAGGCAATTAGGATTTTCTCTCTGAGCTTGCTGTGTGATCAGAGAAATCCACTTACCCCATGTGGCATCAGAGGCATGATGTGTGGAAGGAACTTTCCCTTTGAGCATCCAGCCCAGCACTATCAGTCAGGGTGCCATGAGGAGCTGTGCTTCAGTGCCAATCACTTCTCAGGCAGCTCAAACACCCGCAAAGGCTGTAAAGATCTTTTTCCCAGCTGGAGTGTAGCTGGCCTCAGGTCCTTTGTATCCCTGAATCCAGAACCCCAGAGGTCATCCTCAAGTCTTCCCAGGTACTTTTTGCCAGTGTCCAGGAAGAAGCATTCTCACCAGCTGTGGTGTAGAGCAAATTTTGTATATCCTATCCTCTTCTTACTGGCCCAAGGGCTCCTGCATAGGCAGTGTCTTATTTGATCTGTTCAAAAGCTTGTTATTGTTCAGGGCCCCACCTGAAATAATTTTTCTTCCATGTCACAAAGCAGAGAGGGTTTACAATCTGACTATACCCTGGGATATTGTCGTGGTTTGTTTGTATGGTAAAACTTTCTGTTTATAGAAGGAGAGTGGTGGAGCCACGGCAGGGATTCGCCCTAATTTCGGGGTCGGGGTGGGGGAAGCCCCCCGCGCCCTCGGCCCGCCGGGACCCNCCGCCGAGGCATTCCTGCAGGGGGTGTCCCACGGCGGCACCGTTCCCCGCAGCGGCAGGGATTGCTCCCGCCGCAGCCCGCCCGCGGCTCCCTCCCATCCTCGCAGCGCCCGGGAGCGCCGCCGCGTCCTAGCCCACCGGGAGGGTACCTCTAATTAGAATATAATTTAAAATAGCCTTGTGAGACATGAAAAAAGTCAGCATAAGAAAATAAACAGCTTTTTCTCCTTTTCTGCTTGGTCAAACACATGCCCATCATGAGAACATAAATGTCTTTTATATCCTCTTATTGGGGTGATATCCTCTGTACCAGTGCATGGCCTACAGAAGAGATGAGATGCTGCAAAACTCATAAAAATGGAAAATGGAGGACCAAATAGTAGCTAAAGGGAAAGGCATGGCTAGTGGTCAAATATACTATGTTATGCCAAAAGAATAAGCTGTGGTTTCTTGTCTCCTCTGAAGATGCCATGTCTTGCTCAACAAGGCATAGCGGGGCCAGAAGATAGATCTGTTTTCATTATGCCCCTATCAGTGCTGGAAAACCTCACAATTGATTCTGTTGTGATAAGGACATCATATCAGATGCAATTCAAGTCTTCCTCTCACTAAACCCCAGTAAATGAACAATCTGGACAGCACAACTTCAATAGCATAACAAAATCAGAAGTAAACTTATTTCTGAAATATATTTTGTAATTCTAGAATTAGTAAGAACTCTTACACAGTAAATGGGTGATGAACTTGGGTTAATCTCCTGTTTCTGCAGTTTTCTCAGGGTTAAATTTAATAGAGATTTAAAGCATTATGATCTGACAGTTTGTATTCTGGTTATATTGAAAAAGTAACTTCTGACCATGCCTTTCAAGTAAACTCATTTATTATAATCCAGATTTCTAATTATCCAGAAACTGGATTGCATCTACTCATTATTTTTGAAAACTACATGGGTCAGTACATTTGTACTTTTTCAGTAAACACTTAGACCTGCACTTACTTTGGTTGATATGACCCCACTTAATATGACCCCACTTAATTAATTCAGGGCCTCAGACCACAAAAGTCCAGGAAGAAAAAAACCCACCAAGATTTCTTTTAATCTGAGCAAGTGCAGCATTCAGGAAAATCTCAATAGCCTCATCTGAGGCCTTTAGAGGTGATGATAACAAAAGCAGTAAAGCACAGAACGATGGTGACCACAATATAGTATGTCATTTATTGCATAATTATCTCATAAAATTTCATTGGAGATCCTCGCACTAAGATTCTTCTTGTTTAAACTATTAACCAATCTAACACTGCTAAAAAGGTCACTAGAAATGAATAGTGAATAATATTTATGACAAGAAGGATAGTTAGAAGTATTTAATATATTGAAGGACTTTTTCAATGGTGTTGGCATCCCAGTATTTCTGGCATCTGCAGATGCAGAATTGCATGATATCTTGAAGGAATGGTATTTCTCAAAGAACAGTGAAGTTTACTAGGAACCAGAAATAGTGTGGTGGGATTTCTTCTTAAACTCTTAAGAGAACTTTCATGCTATTTATCTATTCTTTTGAAAATGGAACACTCATGCCATCTAATCATGACTTCCTCAGATTCTGCAAGACCAATAAAAGGGGCACATTGATATCCAGTGAATAGAAATACAGTATTACATTCTGGATTTGATTTATTCTGTGCGTTCTTTATATTCAATCCATAATATTCAAAGATTGTTTTCATGAATCTAGCTTGTTCAGTCACTAGCCATCTGATTTTGTTCTGCTCTGGAGATCAGTGTGAATAGTTTTTCTTTCCTATTTAAGTATTAAGTATCAGGTCATCTAGTTTGATAAATACTTTAAACGGTGTTTACCCTATGTATTAGTTATACATGAAAGGAGAGAGTGTTTAAATTTCTATCAGTCGCTAAAAGCTTTTTCACTAATGCTATCAGCAAGGATCCATTCGAGTAAAGGCATTATTCAAAATAGAACCTTATTTTATGAAGAATATATTTCCTAAGGCTAATATCAAACAGGTTACTAGGTTTTAATCTTTGGTGAGATCTTGCCTCTAGGGATCTACCGGGATACCTTGTTTTAAAACCATGAGTGAAAAATCAGTTTAGTGGTTTCATACTTGTTCCTTGTAGATATTTGTCCAGGTAACAAAGTCTCCACACAATTCAGTGTGTTTATCAGTCTAAAAGTAAAAGCAACTAGAAAAGACAAATATTTTTCTAGATGAAATGGAGTTTGAGTTACACTTTAAACTACCACAAGAGCCCATGTATGAGGAGGCATGATTTCACTTCTTTTGTGCTATTGACTTAAATCATTAGGTGAGCATAAATGACAGAACTCCTGTGCCTTGGTATAATAACTGTTAATAGGGCTACTGAAGGACATTCTTACAAAATGTGATGGCAATCTTAATTTAAAGACCTAGCCGCAAAGATACTTTTCCTACCTATTTCAGGAAGTCATGAACTCCTGGTGTCTCTCTGCAATTCATCCTGCAGTCATCCAGCAGTCCCTAAATAAGGTGAGGTTGAAGATATAATGTGTTGGACCAGCATAGAAAGTATAAGTATGAATGATAAAGGTTCATATGATGAATCCACATTTCTCATTGCACCAGAAATCCACAGCAGTCAGGGTGATTCTGGGGGAATTTAAACTGTTTAATAAAATAGATTCAGAAAATGAATTTGAGCAGTCATGATAGATTGTCCACATGGCCAGCTCCTTCTTTGGTCATTGTTCTGCTTTAGGTTACTCTCATTAATTTTCTCCAAAGCAAATTTGTAAAGGAACCAAAAAACAGTGTAGATGCAAATTGTTGGTCATTTAGAGTCAGTCATAATGCCTAGACCTTTTTGATTTGTCAGTATAGATTACCTAGCCTGTGAGTTGTCATTGAGACACTAGTCTACAGGCACCTTCTGCCTTATCCTTGGCAAACATGGCTCTTACCCATTACTGAGACTAGGAAGCCATAGAGATAACACAGACCCTGTATTCTGACCCTTTTTCTCCATGTCATGCATTAGGCTCAGAGTGGCTTTATTGATGGAACATTTTAACTGGGGAAATTAATGCTATCAAGTCTATGAAGTTCCTGTTGGTTTTGAAAGAAATTTTCCATCATAAGGGAAATTTCTTTCTCAGGATCCAAATTGCTCTAATGGGTTAATAATTACTGTACTGATTAAGGATATTTCTGCTGCAAGATTTTTTATTTTTTTTTTTTACAAAAGCCATAACCAAATGTAAACTTATTTGTACTCAAACTCTGATTCCATCAGAATGGAATTTGATTTTCCGGGATGTTTGACTCCATGTCAGGAAAATATTTGGCCCAATGCTTTTACCTAATAACTTCTCAAGATCCACTCAAAATGAAACAATGAATTAAGAAGAACTTTTCAGGTGTTTATAAAAGATACTATGAGAAAATGACTGTCAACAGAATTAAATAAAATTGGCTCGGTCTGTTTTCTTGGTGTATGGATAAAATACACAACCTCTGCCTTTATACCCTGCCATGGTTACCATTTGGGAACAGTCCCAGGTACATATTTTGCCCAAAAATAATGAAGAATGGGCTAAAAACCTGCCAATGAGCACTGTAAAAATTAAATAGGTATGGACAAACATACAGGCCACTTAGACATAAAAATTATTCAAAAAGTTACTCAAAACCAAATGAAATCACAGGCAATTACACTGTTTCATGTTTAATCCTTGCCATCAGTCTGGCTATCGCCACACACAAAGGCCAGCCATATCCTGCCATCAAGCTGTCCACAAGCTCTTTTTACCAGAGGAAAACAGACATATGATCAGATATATTTTGCTGAGATGCCGCACAGTACAAAGCCACATAATTGCATTATACCGCTAGTCCTGACTGTAAGCAATGAACCTGGCAAGGCAGGGTTCTAGGCTAACTGTCCTAATGGGCCATTTCTGTTGTTTGTTTTCAATAAAAAACCTTCTGCATTGTATACCAAGATTTAGAGTCCTTAGAGAATGTTGTTAAGCTCGATATATCTGTAGTCTGCTCTAGCAGCAGCAGACTTAATGAAATACAGCAAATTTTGAAAGAAAGGTAGGATATTTCAGTCTTATATTTCAAATATTTGCATCGTTCCATTCAAAATATCTGTCTATAACATATTGCTGAACATGGCTGAGACAAATGCTGTGATTGGCATGCATTTTAGTAAAAAGTATGCATGGTTCATTTTTTCTGTTTATTGTTGGTATATTGATAATTATTGAGTACGAAAGAGTTTGTTTCTTTCCTGGATGTTTAAATGAATATTAGTCTGCAATTTGGGGAGTATACAGTCTATTAAGTACTGTCTCTCTCTGCACAGAAGGGTGCTACAGATGACTAGATGACTAGATTATCAGATTTAACTGCTTTCAGTGGAGCCCCTGAAAACAGCCTGAGATAAAATTAGGGGAGGGAACCTGCAGGTAAGAGACTGTGATACAATATGGTGGAGGTGTGGAGCAGGCATGCTCTATGCTCCACCACCAGACCCTGCTTCTTGGGAAATTAAGATGGCATTAAATAAACTTAGTTTGTAAGTGGCAGCACTGGTTAACCACAAGGTACACACCAAGAGAGGAAGTCCTAAAATGCTGATAAACAGATTTATATACCTGTGGAGAAAATGCAGTTATCTGTATACTTTAGATACTTCAGCAGGTTTTGTGGAGGGCAACACATGTTCTGGGTCACGTAGAGGGGAAGCTGCTGTAGTGTTTCTCTCTTCCTATGAACCATGGTGGTTTATGGATCAGAGAAGGGTCTTAAGGATTGCTGTCATGCCTAAGGGCACGTCTGTCTACACAGGTTAGTACAGTGCCGTTAAAGATACCTGAAAAAAGGATAATTCGAATTAGGAGTTTAAAACTCTCTGAGGAGACTAAATTAGCTGAAGTGAAATCTGATCCTTTACAGTTAACTCGAGTGTCTCCATACAGTATCTGTGTAACTTAAGAGTCACTGCATGCAGCCTGCAGCATCAAAACAGCAAAACGGTGGGTCTTCCCTCATAAGAAATAAGGCTGTAGGAAAAGCACAAAGCGTGGTTCCAGAGAGACTGAAGACTACAGACATAATGGAGTACCTCAAGGGTGACATTAGAAGTTGCATGAAGGTCAGAAAAGCCTTCATAGGGGAAAAGCAACCTCTAAAAACCTTTGTGCCTCCAGAATAGGCTTAGCTAATGAGTATTTAATATGATGATAGAATGCTTTTATGTGTTTTAAATGTTAAACTGAATAATGGGGGGTTTGTTCTAGATACTGCACTTTCACATTACTGGCTATTAATTGTGATAGAACAAGATTTTTTAAAGAAGGATGGAGACTCTTTTGGCTTTCCCATTTCTGAAAACTTCCAAGTGTCTTCCTGCTGACCCTGCCCAGGACAAATACCTCCATTTTACTGACTTCTTCTGCAAAGACTCTGCAAACCGAGCATCCCACCATAGAGAGGATAAGGGCACACTCAGTTTAGCTATGAACGCTGCTGTGCTGGATAAACTGCGTTTCTCAGTTGGTTTCATCTGAAAGCTTTTCCCTCCTCTGATGGCCCTTTTAGGTGCTCTACGCGTTGCTCATTAAACCAGGTTGAAAAGCAAGCTCTCTCCGGTAAATACCTAGGGGAGGAAATAGACCACGCAGGAAAAATGGGCTTCTTTTCCCCATGTTGTCTGCAGTCTTCAGAGATGAAGCTGCCGATGTCGGCTGCCTGTGAGTGCTCTGAAAAGCAGGAGTAAATGAAAATGGTGGTTGAAAGGGGTGTGGTGAGAGCTCGCGGCCGGGTGACTGCGCGGCCGACCTGCCTCTCCCTCGCTCTGCTGAGCCCTTTGACAGCCCCGTGGCAGCTCTCCGCCGTTCGGCTCCCGAAACAGACACACCCTCCCCATTCATCGCAGTCAAGCGGCCGAAGCAACGGGGCCTCCAGCGCCGACGGGGTCGGCAGCCGTCCGCCCGCCTTCGGGCCGGGGATGCGCGGCGTCTCCGCGCCTCGGAACTCCGCGGAGACTGAGGTCCCGACCCGCCACCAGCGTGTCGCGCCCACTGGTGGGCGCTGGAAGGTCCTCGCACCGCGGTCAGAGGCGACCGCGCAAGCGGTGGCCTCGGAGGACTCTGTGCCAGCAGCATCTCGCACAGCCCCGCGCTTGAGGGAAATCTGTGGGCACTTGCAGGGCCGCGGAGCTCCTCCGTGCCCGACTCGGGAACATACCGAGGTGCACGAAGTGAGAAAGGTTCTGAGATAAATTTTGATGGGGTTCTCCAGAGAGAGGAGGAAAAGTAGAGAGAGGAAAGAACGGAAGAAATGGAAGGGCAGGGGAGGGCGGAAGGAAGGAAGGAAAGAAGGAAGGAAGGAAGGAAGGAAGGAAGGAAGGAAGGAAGGAAGGAAGGCAGGCCTGTCCAAAATGTGTGCCTTTCACAAGTAGTCTCTACCATCCATCATAACTATCTCAATGTAGAACAACACAGATCAAACAAACAACATCCTCTCTGGTTTATATTACAAATAATCTAGCTGTAGATCAATTAAAAGGACATTTTTCCCGTAAAAAAAAAAAAATCACAAGGGGCAGAGGAGGGAAGGAGGGAGAAGTGTGGCTGCGCTACGCGCGTTCCGGTTGTCAGCCACCAGAGGGCGCTCTACACCGCACTGTTCTCCCGTGTAATTGATGGAGGCAGCAGCGAGAGATAATTAGTTTTATGTATATAATATTTGATCATGAAAATATTCTTTGCCTTATCCTAGTGTAGAGGACCTATAATATATGTTAAAATTGTTAATTTTTTATTATGTCTTCGAACTGGTTTACCCGTCCTACCCCCGAAATAATTGTAGCATCAACTGAAAATGTAGGCAATGTAAGCAATGTTAAATCTAATTTTTCTGTGCAAAACCTAATTAGCCATTTTAAAAAAGGTTAACGCCAGCGCCTCAGACGGTTTTTGTTTAATAATCCTATTACTGATGGCTCATCATGTATAAAATGGTGCGGGTAGGATGCAAAATTTCCACTTGTTTATAAGTGTATCTGGGAGAAATGTATAAAATAATCTACAGCACAGGAGGCAGGTCGGTGAGGAAGGGAAGGCGCTCGCCTAAAACGTAAGTAAGGCACCTTTCACTCCGCTCTTATGCCATTGTCTTTGCAAAATCGAAATATTATGTCTGCCTACAAATTTGTTTCCAAATATACGCAATCTTTTATCACACATTTGAATTCTAAAGAAAGCCTTGCTTGATTTTTTTTTTCCTCCCCCCTGTCGCAGTGCAAGCTTTTTTTTTCCTTGGAGAATAGATGACTTGGAAGACCCTGGTTAGCTCTTGCTGCTTAGGGAGGAGAAGGTATCTCTCCTGGAGAGCTCCCCACGAGAAAAGCTTTCAGGTCGGCCGCTGCAGGTTCTTGGCAAAAAAAAAAAAAAAAGAAGCGGAAGGCTGAGATTTCACTACCTGCCGGGAGCCGGAGCTTTTCTATCCCTTCGACCTGTGCCGTCTCATCGGGTCCCCTGCAAAGGCTCGCCCCAGCCTTTCCCCATCACAGCCCAGAAATCCCGAGCTCTGCTGGGTGGAAGTAAATAGCTTTAAGTAGTGTATCCGACCTTCTTCTATTTGTTGGCATTTAATTGTGCTTCAGTCACCCGAGACATCACGGTGTAAAAGAAGAGAGTTGTATTATACAAGAAAAGGCAAAACCCGAAAATAATCACGCAATGGTTTTGCAGCGGTGTATCCCTAACAAGTGACAAGAAATAATGCTGTACTTGGAGGAAAAAACGGGATCAAGGCTTAGCGAATGGATCTTTGCGGGATACGGGACTGATCCCGCTCCGCGGACCCTGAAGTCGTTTCTTGATAATGATTTCTAATCACTTACCGATTACTTTAAAAATATTTCAAACTCCAAGAGGCACAATGCGGGGAAAGTTCCTTATTTAAGAATAACAAAATACATATTTCGGGAATGCCTGTGAGGTTTAGCTTTTGATCATTCTCTGACCGGTGGTGTCCTCGTTGCTTGCCGAGCCTCAGAGCACAGGGGCGTTTGCAGTCTCGGGTGGCGAATTTATTTTGCAGCCGCTTTTTCCAAAATGTAATTTGGGAGTCTCGAATCATTCTTTAGCGCCAGCAATATCTGAATATATACACAGCATCCATCCATCCGTCCATCCATCTGAATACATATATATACATATATATACAAATATATATATGTGTGTGTGTGTGTATATACATATATGTATGTATATACATATATATATATAAAAACACAAACTCTTATTTCTTAGCGATGTTGCGACATAACTGTGTACAAGGCTGTGCCCCGAAGGGAGGGAAGGGCAGGGGAGCGGGGGGCAACAGCTCGGCCGGGGCCCAGGCAGTCGGACGGCGCTCCGGCTCTGCCTGCGCTCCTACGGTGCAACTGTGGCCACCTGGAGGTTTTGCACGTCGCTCCCCGCTTTGCAGGATACCCCAGCTTTGACACCAAAGGCAGTCAGGCGAGCTACTCGCCTTATGCAGCGAGATCGCAGCTGACGATCTTTGTTTTAAACCCCTGCTGATGTTCTTGCTCCCAATACTCCCACATCGGACAAAAATATCTGCATTTTCACCCAAACGCGAGCAATTACTAAGGAAACGGGCCTCTCGCTCCTTGCATTTTCCTTCTGGTCCATTTGAAAACGGATCCATCAGCGGGTACCAGGCGTTTAAGGGAGCATTTCTTAAAGGGCATGTGGGACGGCAACAAAAGGCTGCCATTCACAGGAAAAGTCAAAGGCACTAAATGGGGACATCAAAAGGAATTCGGATCCAATCGAAAAATAAAAGAATCTGATTTCTTTTCTTATCTGAAACACGCAGATGAAAAGCCCCTAAAGCAAACAGCCAAAGAAAGCGATGTTTTTAAAAACAGCAAGAAAGGGGGAGAAAGGGGGAAAAAATAAAGAAACAATCTCATGAATGCGTTTCTTCGGAGTTTAAATGAGATGAATGACAACATAATATCAACAGCTTCTACACGACAAACCTCATTAGACTAATGTCTTTCACTGCCTCAGTTTTACGCCTTAAACTATTCCCGGACAGAGCAATGACTATTGCTAACAGTAGAATAATCCGGAACGACCCTTTCTCTAGGTGAAGAGCCGGAGGGAGCGGCAGGCAGCGCTCGGGGCTGCGGGCAGAGGTTGCGCCACGGGGCTCCGAGCGGCAGGCAGGGGCACGGATGCCGGTGGCCGTGTGTGCTGCCTATCACCCATGGCATCTCCCGCTGCTTTCCTTACTTTTAAGCAACTAGTTTTGATTATTGTTTTTAATTGTATAGAGTAGAGGAATGGACATCGCTGCTGGAAGATGCATCTGCTCGAAATGTAAATACCCAACGGAAAAGGGAGATTTATCTGTGCCCGAGAGAAATACCAATGGAAATACTAATCTGTTGTTGAAGGAGAATGCTGGGTCTCGCCTTAGTTGTTTTTCTTCCGTTTGCCCAGGGAAAACCCGTGGCTTTCCCTTCTCCTGGGTTCATGTCTCCCACTACTAAAAACCTTTCGGCTCTCACTGCCCCGACTGTCTCGAACAGAACCTGCCTCGCCTCCCGCGGCCGGCAGGGAAGAACAGGGCTTAGAAGCCGGGGAGTCCCAGACCGAGGGACAGGGCCCTTCTGGCAGGGGTTCCTGAGGCAGCCGAGGGGAAGAGGCCGAGCACCAGCCGAGGAAAGCTTTCTGCGGCGGGAGTCCCCCTCCCCCGTGCTCCCTGCCCGGATAAAGCCCTTCCTGACGGGGGAGGGAAGGGGCAGGCTGCAGGGCAGAGGCTCCCTTTTGGTCTCCGTGTGTGTTCTGTAAACTTGTGACAGATTATTAGTAAAGGGAGGGGTTTCACAGTTTGATGAAGATATAACACACTCTGGACTATCCATCCTCTAGGTCCATTCATCGGTGGCAGAGGAAAGGAGATGGGAAGAGAGGAGCTCTGTTTCTCTCCCCAAAAGCGATTCATCACTGCTGCTGAATAGGGAAGTCTTGTCCTTCAGCAACCCACTCCCCTGGTCGCCGTCCCGGGATCTCTGTTCGGTCGTCTTCGGCCCAGAACAGACCCGCGAAGGGGCCGGAGCTGCCCCGCGCTCTCTCCACGGCCGGGAATGGACGGCCGTCACCGCGGCCGCAGGACTGGCGCCCCTGGGCCGCGGAGGGCGGACACTTATGGGGGTTCCGAAGTCCTTACCACTCGCGAGGAGGAAATCTCCCTGCTGCAGGATAGATATAATGCTTCTAAAGAAAAGATGAGGTGCTGCGTACAGGAATCAGGAGAGATGGAAAGAGACAGAAGGATGGATAGATAGATAGATAGATAGATAGATAGATAGATAGATAGATAGATATAGATAGAGTCGGGGCGAGGATGCTCCTCTGGCAGTCTTTTGTTTAGGAGTGAGTGATCCTCATTGTCTGTCGACGTGGAGAAAAGAGGAAATTAATTGCAACCAATTAATAATTAATCCCGTTTAAACAGCTTTATTATCACCCACGAACGAGAGGGAATTGGTTTGATAACCCCCCGAAGACCGAATGTCAAGTTTAACCAAATAGTTATTGCTTTATCAAACAGAGTCTGCAAATAAATTAATCAAAAGCAAATATGTTCTTTGTGCGGCTCGTTTGCCGGTAATGGATGGATATGAAGATTTGCCGATATTATTGTCTGTCATTCAATCTAACAAAGTGAACATTTATTGCATATATATTAAAAATTATCCCTTAATCGAGTGGGGCTGGGGTTGCAGTTATTGGAGTCTTCCCAGAGGTGAAGTCCCCTTGGATAGGAGAGGGGAGGGCTGCTCTTTGCCTCCTGTGCGATTCCCTTCAGAACATGTCTCAAAATTGCTTTAATCCACCGCTAAATTGAGCTGTTTTACTAACTGTGCACGATATCATAAACAGTTTGAGGAGTTAATGGACGAGATGTTATAAAAATAGTGGACGTAAAGCACAGAAGAGGCGATATATTCGCCCGGGAGTGACGGCCGGGGACTCAGCCACGGCCGACAAGCCCTCTTTGTCTATCACTTGCTTACATCATTTTCTAATTAAGCATAAAATTGTCTTCATACACTGGTATCGCTGGCTTCATAAACATAACCATTATGGTTCATAAGGACCCCATTGTGGGGAGCCCTTCTCAAAATAGAAAAGGATCTGGAGAGACCCAAAGAAAAAAACATCCCCTTTGTTTTCTCTTTTGAGAAGACGGATGGGCAATGTCACGCAGAAGATTACTTTAGACTATTAAATTGTCAGAAAGGAAGAATTTCCCTATTAATAAAGAGATTATGGGGGAGCAATGGAGCTGGATGCTGGAGGCTGGCAAGGCACGGTACCTGGAGTGGGGTGCGTGGGGATGGCGGGATGCCGCGCGGAAATGGCACGGCACAGACCAAGGGATCCATGGCACTCCCGCCGTGGCATTCCCGGGAGCGAGGTCGGCCGTGGCTTGGTGCCACGCACCCGCGGAGCAGTGGGCAGCCCCGGCCTCGGCGCCGGGATAACTGGATGGAGATGGATGGAGCCGCCTATCGCCCCCGACGCGGTGTCAGCCCCCGGACAATTACTGTCTCCAGAGGGATGGACAGACTGACTGACACTGACCTCTGCCCACGAGCCCACTGGCGGCCCCGAGGAGCTTATGTGCAATTTGCTGGATTTCGTTTACAATAACCCGACTTGACATAAATAACTCTCCATGCTGTGTCTACGCCCGACTGACCTCCTGAACTAGCGCAGAAACACTGCCGTATTGATCAGGGGCGCGGGGTTTTTTTGCATCCTTTTTTTTCCTTTTTGGTCCGTGAAGACCCGCTCACTCCGTCCCGCGGTCCGTGCGCTCCCTTGAGCCGGACCGGGCCTGGTTCACCCGCGGGGGCGGCAGCGGGGCCCGGCCTATTGTTCGTACTATTCGGTCCTATTCTTCGTATTCGGTCCTATTTCTTCGTACCCTATTTTAACTTGAGAGCTAATGTTAAAACCCAGCAGGAGTTAAATTTCGTGTCGCGACAGCTGTCGACGAACCGCGACGCCCGGTGAGGGCCGACAGGGAAGCCCAGGAGAGGCATGGACTCCCCGGAAGCCTCCACTATCGCTCCTTTCCGCTCTCCCGTCCTTCCCTGCACCGACTTAGAGCCAGACCTTTGTCTCGTCCCCTGTTGGGAGCTCTGCGGGGCGTGCGGGGAGGGACGGAGGAAAAAAGCATAATCTCGAACGAAAGTAAAGGGGAAGAAAAGGACTGACTCCCTGGCAGAAGCCTTGCGGAGCAAGGCTGGTGTTATTCATTTATTGTGACATATGGAAATCTCCCGGCGGGGCTACAATTAAAGGAGCCGGCCCTGCGTCCTTTATTCCCCGCTAACTTTTGTGTTAAATGTTAACAACCTGGCGCTATCCATTCCGGCTCTATTACCAAGTGAATGTTGACTCCAAGGCTGCCTTCTTTTCTGCCTATTCTAGGGCTGCCTCCCAAGCAGATTTATGTATTTTTGATATTAAATTCTTTCTATAATTAAGCCTGCTCTCTTGTTGACTTTCATTGACCCCTGCCCTTGTCCCCATACTTTTCCATATTTAATACAGGAACATTTTTGCCGGTGCCCTCCCCTCTTTGTTACCGCCCGGTTGACTGCCGTCCCTAATGGCATGTGCTGTTTGCTCTGTTGTTGAACTTGGTAGGGTCACATAGTCTTGTGCAGCGATATCCTCCGTATTTCCAGCCCTGAGTTTCTGGGGAGGTGCCTTGTGGAACAAGCCTTTTTTCCCCCTAGCTACCAGCTTCCTAATGACTTAAGCAAACACCTTCTCTAATGATCCCCCAGGCTCCCTAATCCCCTGGGGGTTTTGTTTAGCTGAACTCCTAGTGCTCTGCCTGTCCCACTGGTAGCGTGGCCTCTCTGACCTGAGACATCGCAGCTCTTCTCCTTGGAGCGGGCTGCCTTGTCCAGCACCGCCTGGGCCAAAGGCCAGGATCATGGGAGCATTGCATGCCACCAGCTGCTTGAGGTGACATGGAGTTACAAAGAAGAACCGCCAAAGGAAACTTCGGCTCACACAGCCAAATGAATGTGTTCATTTATCTCCTCTGACTCCGCGGTTCGCGGCGTGCCTCGGCCCTACGGCTTGGCTGGGGGAGCGGCTAAATGTCCTTCCCAAGAAAGATTGGCTCACTTCTCCTAGGCCGGTCTGTTCAGTATCATTATGTGACCGGTTTTCAGAATTGAAGTTGCCTGGTGTTTTGATTCTTCCCTGCCTGTGCAGTTGTGCCCTGGAGGTCCCTTCAAAATGGATGCTAATTGTTGGGGCTGCACACTGCTGCCTGCTAAAATGCCCCAGAGCTCCCAGGCCCTGCTCCTCAATGGCTTAATTGACAAGGACTTGTCTGTATTTAGGAGCAGCTGGTCCAAGGCATTGGCACATCAGTGCAATCTTAACACAGCATCCCTAGCCTGGAGGAGTATGAGGGTAAACGTGGTTAAAATGAAGGAAGATTTATAGTCGGTCCCCTTGGGTAATGCGACGGAAGACAGCTACCAAGATTTTCCCTGGTAGGGGTTTCATTCATCAGCTTCCCAGCCTTGGTAACATGTCTAGGAGCCACGTTCCAGCTATTATTAATAATAGGAGGCGGCCATTTAGCACAATTAGGCAGGTGACAGTATTCCGCAATAATGTGTGGCCCTAAACGAGATGGAGAGCCGCTAACAAACAGATCCGCAACCGAACAGTGCTGGGTCTTTGCGCGGCACCCATGTCCCGAGTGGAACTGGGCTAGTCCAGTGGGCCACGAGTGCTCATCCACCTGCGAAGCCCCCAGCTCGCAGCTCTATGTGTTGCCAGGTAAATCCTGGCAGGCACCGGTTTACTCTACCCCTGCGAGAAGGGCTGGGAAAGAGCATCTCCCGCCGAACTGCTCCCTCTAAACCCTGAGTTAAATTCTCTGGAGTCATATATCGGGTTTAAAAATCATGTTCCATTGCATCTCTGAATTTTAAATTAAGGGTCTCTTAAATTTCGGAGGCACAGATAAAATACTTTTTTTTCTCCTCTCTCTTTAAATGCTTCTCGGGAGCTTCCCGTTTATAGGATTTTAACTTACATGATTTCTAAACGGGAGCGGCTGGGTTTATTTTTTTGCACAGAGTTATTCAGCGTATTACAAAGGTTTATGGCGCGGCTTAAAACTAAGGGTTTTTTTGTTGTTGTTTTGCAATGTGTGGGAAATACTTTTATGTTCACAGAGTTCTCCCCATGAATAGGGAATAATAGGTTTGGGATCCTCATTGAAATTTGAAGTTTTTAAACAGAAATTCCCTAACTTTTGCTCGTTTTCTCAACTTTTTTCGTAGGAACAATGCCAACATTGAAGCCCTCGGTTGGAGTCTGCACAGTTGGAGATCTTTGGTGCCATTTTAGACATCTTTGGATTTCATCAATCAAACTGACTGCAATTTTCCATAAAAACCCTGAATTTGGGTCAGAAAGTGGGCAAAGCAGATAAAGATCGTTCGAGCTGTCTTATAAGATGATAAATAGATATCCTTTCAGTCTAACAATGCAAGAAGTGCAGTTTTGTAATTCATTTCCATTGGTTTTGAATGCAGTGAGTGGAAACAATTTATACATGTTTTCCCATGGTTAGAAGATGTCTTTACATACTTGTCAATAGTAGCTTGACCTTTTTCCCCACTGAGCTACGAAGAGGTTCTCTTTTTTCTCCTTCCAGGGTACAGAAAAGAGCTGGTTTGGGTTGCCTTTTTTTTTTTTTCCCCTCACCTCCTTCTTCTATTTCTTTGAGACTAAATCAATAGGATATGTCATCTTATCCCGAGGTTTAAGCAGATGGTAGGTGGTTCACCGCAGTTCACCATGCTGCAGATGAGGTATTTTCCTCTGTGCTGCCATGAGCGAGCGGCCCGAGCCTGTTAGATTTGCTCAGTGTATTCTTTCATCTAACGGCTGAGAAACCCCAAAAGTCTCAGATGGAAACAGCAGTGGATTCTGTCAAATTGCCGCAGGAGAGAGAGCCTTGCTGTACGGTCGAGGGGAGGGTTTCTGCCTCCCGGATTTCTGGCCTCTCTCTAACTGTCCCGGGAGGAATATCTTGTGGGATAATGTCAGTGTTTGTGCCAGCCCTTTAGATGCTGCACGCATCCGAGCGGGATTGGGAAGGGCAGCTCATGTCGTGTGGGAGACCCGCGGAGGTGTGGAAACACCGTTCGCATCGTTGGCACAAAGCATCTGTCTGGAGGTGTCTCAGAAAGCAAGCTAGGGTCTGCAGGATAGGGAAACTGAGGAACGGAGCCGCCTTCCCTCGGCAGGCACCGTGGTGGCCCAGCATTCGCCGGCTCCTACCCATCGCTACGGAGGGAAGTGAAGGACCTTCATGGGAAGAGGGCAGGCAAGAAGAATATATATTTTGGGAGGCTTGAACTCCTCCACTGTTCCCCAGGGATTTACCCCACAGGAGGCAGCCCACCAGGTCCTCACGCTCTGCCGACCGGTGGGACAGCCTGCCGCTAACCGGCATCCCTCCCGGGCAGAAGAAGATGGCGAAGGGACTAGGACCGGAGATAAGGCTTTTCCTCCCCTCGCCTTGAACACGACAGCTCTGCTAAGTGCTGAACACTCCCCGCTAATGGATAATGACCTGCGGTGTGCAGCTGCCTCCTGCTCGTCAGATAAAGGCTGCCTTTACTATTAATTGCATTTGTAACATGAGCGCAGTAGGTTCACAACGAAAACGACTCAGAAACAGCAGCATCCAAGTTGCGACGGGCACAGCCGCCCCCACGAAGCTTCCGGACCCTTCTGCGGACGGGGTCCATGGCCTCTCTCTGGCCCTTGGGCGGGGGGTGGGAGGGCAAACAGGGGGAAGGAGGTGGCTCAGCTGCCCAACAACGTTTCTGCCTCTGCACAGGAGCACGTGAAAAGGCTGCGGCAAAGGGTTAAAGCACCTTGTGGCCACTGGTAGCTTCCCACGGCCATTGGGTGTGAAACAACCACTCACGCCGTGCGGATTTTGGGGCTGTAAACAGTTCCCCTTCTTGAGGAGGAAATTCCACCTAAACGAGATAAAATTTTGTTGGTTTATTGGGTTTTTTTTTTTTCTCAGGAGAAGATGTGTGCTGTCTGCCCTCCTTCTAGCTCTACTGCTAGGCCGGAGGAGAGAGAGGGAACGATACTCCGCAATGGTGCCCGGAGCCTCAGCTGCCGCGGGGGGTACTGGGGCTCAGCCAGACCTGTATGAGACCATGGTCCGCCTGGGAACCGTACAGGCATGGCAGCAGGGCTTCCAGGCAGACCTCCGCAGCCGCAGTGGGGCTGCGGGAGTTTTTGAGACACAGGAAGGAGAGAGATCACACGTCTCCGGACCTCGGCTACTTAAAAAAATGGCTCTATATGTCTTTAACTCCGTAGCAGGAGCTTATCAACAGACACGCAGCAGTAGTTACACAAGGTTTTGGGAACAAGCCACTCATAATCGGGTTGCAGTTAGAAAACAAGTAATTTGCTCCTTAGGGAGCCTTTCACTTCGTGCTAAAACGTCAAAAGCCACACTAGAAACAGACAAAAAAAAATTCTTCCTTTCCTCCTTGCTTGGGGTCCCTAAGCGAAGCCCCGCGGGCCCGCAGTGCCGCTGCCCGGCCTGCTCCCGGCTGTCAGAGCGTAGGGGCGGGCAAGGCCGAGACGACGGTGGGGAGATGCCTGGCCGGAGCCGGAGGCGTCCCCGCCGCTGTGGGCAGCCCTCTCCGCGGGCGCTGCTTTCTCAGGGTTTTGGTGGTTTGTTTGGGGTTTGGGTTTTTTTTTCTTTTGATTTAATTCTTTTTCCTTTTTAAAAAAATCTCCCTTCCTTCTATCAGGCACATACTTAAGGATAGTCTTGAAGAAAAAAACTGACCCTAGAAATATCTACCTCGTCCTTTTCCTCTGTCAGTGACTAACTCTTCAGCTGCTGCCACTGAGTACCTCCCCAGCCGGAAGGGAAGGGGCTGGCAAAACGTCTCAGAAGGGAGACCTCGGATGTTTTCACACAGCGAGCGCGGCTCACGCACCTGCTGAGCGGGGCGGGGGCGGGCGGACATTGGTGGAGCCGGCTCGTTTGGCCCCGAAGGGAAATCAATAATCTTTCGAGTTTCATTCCCAGCCACTGGCACCAGCCGGTTAACGATTCAGCCGGGGACCCTCTTCAGCAGCGAATGACTTACCCAGGATGATAAATACACAGTTACAGATTTTTCAGTCGACCTGGCTTGTAGCGGTGGAAATAACTCTCTTGGTTCCTCACTGTTTAGCTTCCCTCCCTCCGGCCTGTCTGAGGGGGAGAATCCCTCTTTCCTTCCCTTTTTCCCGGGTGGGGCCGGTGTAGCAGACACTCAGTCGGGGCACGACGTCGCTAGTGGCTGACGGAGGCCCCGGCTGGAACAGACCTTTGTCTTGGTGCCCCATGGCTGTTTGGTGGGGACGGACAGGGCTCACCACTCCAGAGACGTCAAGCCAGAGCAGCCCTGAACCGCACCTCATTGCACCGCACCACACCACACCGCGCTGGGGCCGTGCAGAAGGGGAAGCGCGGCGGAGCCGGGGGCCGGGGTTTGGCGGCTGGAGGCAGGCGCCCTCGGCCGGGGCAGGCGATGCCACTCACGCCAGCGGGGGACTCGCAGCTCTCTGCAGCCCCGCTCCCCGGTCTCTCAAAGCCCCTTTCAGCCGCTCTGCGGGCTCCTCACCGGAGGAGGTTGGAGCTACATAAAAGCGCATTATGAAAATTATAATATCGGGCCCAGAGCATGTCCGCGGAGGCAGCTCGGCAGCTTTCAGGCATTGAGCCCCTCTTCAGCTGGACTGAGCTGTAAAATATCCATTTGAATTCGGTGCCTGAATGGAGCAGAACCAAGAACAACAACGACTGGGGCAACAGAGCTCCCTTTATCCCTCTCTGCGACTGCCCCCTTCTTGGCCATTCCTTTCCTGTTGCACCTTTCTGGCTTATGGGCAAATTCAACAGCTTTTTTTCTTCTCTTTTCTTCTTTCTTTTCCCTGAGCGGGAAGGGGGGAAGGAGTGCTAGGGGGAAGTGTGCAGGAAAGGTCCCATGCCCTTCCCTGCCCCCCTCTCCGCAGGATGCGCCCAGGAGCCGGTGGCTCGTCTGGTTGCAGTGACGAAGAGGGAAGAGGGGGGAGAAGTATCAGGCACGCCCTGTCAGGCAGAGCCGAGCTCTCCCTGGCACTCTGCTTCTCACGGGGGAAAGAAGCCTCTTTCTTCACCCCGGAGAACCCACTCTGTCTGCCTCAGCTTAACGCGGCCCCACAACCTGTGACGGTGTCACTGCTGAGACTCCATGAGAAAGAGCTTTTGGCTCCATAAAACCCAAGGAGCAGGGGATGAAGAAAGACAGAGGGAGAGGGAGCCGGTTTTGGCAGTTATGATCTATGAAGGCAGATGAGCCGACCTGCTATTCAAAATACTGCCCATTGTGTTGGTAATGGCCCGTTTATGACTGGAATAACCCCTTTAATATTAATAAAGCCGTTTAAGCCGGCGGTTTCCTGGGCGCTGTGCAGGCGGGCAAGCAGCGCAGGTGTTGGGGCAACCTGTGCAGGCGGTGGCCCGGCCGCGGCTCCCGGCGCAGGCAGTGAGCAGGTGCTGGCGGGACGCGCAGCCTCTGCGCCCAAGCGAACAAAGGCTCGGCTCGCCCGGGGTCTGCGAGCATGAAGAATTGTTTAATTTCAGGGGAAAGTGAAAGGCTCTGCTTCTGCCGGGACGTGACATTTCCTGTGGTGAAGCCTGCATTGGCTGCTAATAGAGATCTAATTGATGGGTGAAGTCCCATTTCCGCGCTTTCTCCTTTATTGCTCCATCCAGTCTGTTGCAAAATATAGCCTTAATCTGATTTAGCAATTCCTCCAGGATTCGGTGCAAGCTTACAGCACAGGAAAAATCGTTATTAAAAAAGTTAAAATACAGACTTGGATTCGGTGCGTTGCCTTTTTTATTATTATTATTATTATTTTGTTTGGTTGTTTTTTTCTTCTTCATCTTTTTTTAGACCCAACCCCACCCAGGCTCCTGGCATTTAACACGTTCCTTTCCGGTAATCACTCCAGGTTTTATGACTATTAATATCAGAAGTTTTCGGCGATAATGTAGCTTCCGCCCGCCCCCCCTCCCCCCATTGTTTTAAATGCAGATGTCACCGTTTCGGAGCACGGTTTCCGAGCGCAGCGCCGGGCGCGAACTGAAGCGCAGCCCCGACGGAGCGACGCATCCTGGCTAGGAGCGCACCGCCAACCGGGGAGCAGGGACAAGGGGGGCAAGGCATAGACAAGTTTGGCGATTGACGTCGTCAGAATAAAAATATAAGGATAAATAACAACCAGCACCTTTTTTTCTGAAGATTATTTCTCTTTCTCTCCCAGGGGATAAAGTAATACGTTTATTTCAAAAAGGCTGGAGCGGGACCCAGTGATAGCCGGCCCATTCTCTCCCTGCCTGCAGGGATGTGCACGAGGCTGTTATCCTCTCCTGCCTGCAGACGAGCACAGAGGCCAGAGCAGACTTCACGTCCAGGCCTTTACACCTCCGGGCTGTTTAATGGCCCCAGAGGGCCTGCTGGGTGCCCCTCGGGGCCAACAATCCAGGCGGGATGTAAAGGGGCTCCAGAAGCCACCACCAGGAGGGGACGCCCGGACAGGCTCATGTGCGAAGGCAGCGAACAAGGCAGAGATATCCCTTTTAATTGATTCTTTGACGTTTTGTCTTTTTCTTTGGCTTTCCCCCCCCCGTCCCCCAATCCATGCTATCTGAGATAGAGAGGAGTGTACAGGCATTCTGGACCTATACAAACTCTCTTCAATCCCCCTCGATAGGTTTAATGAGGCGGAACGTGATGAAGGGGATTTGAACCGGTCTAAATGATTGATGAAGCCTGGGGCAAGGCTGAGCTTTTTCCGGATAAAGCCCCATACATCCCCTTATAATGGCTGGATAGTGGCAGGGCTGGGCTCCTTCAAAAGCCGTGGCCCAAGCGCATTGAGAGGAAACAGGGAGGGAAGGTGCTCTGTTGTTACCTAATCAGCCAGTGCACTGAGCCACCAGCCGCCTGAGGCAGGAGAGCACTGCCGGGGAGGTGAGGCGGGTGAAAGGGGCATTCCTGACACACACACACACACACGCATACACACACGCATGTACACACCCTCACACCCCTTCGGAGCCCTCCCGGCCCCAGCCCACAGAGCTGCCTGCTAGAGCAGCGTGGGACACAGTCTGGCTTGGCCCGCGGATTAATGGTCGTGGGCCCACGAGTGAGAGGACATGGGTCTGCCCTTAAAAACAGAGTCATCTCAGTGTGCCCCAGGCGAGGGCATTGGTGATGGAGATTGTGCCCATTGCAATGCAATCTCTCTCTGATATGTGGCAGCACATCTGCAGCACCTACTTGCAATTCCCCCACACACTCCCCAACACACACAGGGTCATGGGCATGCGTGTGCAGAAGAAAAGTGAGCCAACAGCTGTGTATGCTGCAGTAGTAATTAAAAAGTGGATCTAAATAAAGGATGTTAAATGTATGTTGTCTTCAAATTCCCAAAAGGAAGGGTGAAAGACTGCTTGCAAATTTGGGGTCATATTCCATGGGGTCATGAGGCCCCCTAGGTTTCTCAGCTGAGCTGGCCACTCTTTCTTTGGCTGGCAGAAATATAAGCCAAGCCCTGTCCCTGGGTAAGGTGAACGTTGTGGCAGTCATCCATTGTGGCCACAGTAGGATGGTGGTGCCAGTGGAAAACCATTCTGTCAGGGAAGGCATAAAGCTGAGTCCTGATCCTGACAAAACAAGTTATGCTGTTATGGTGGCATGCTTAGGTTTGTATGAACCTTCCTCAGGTTAAGCTCTTTATTTATTTTGTTTAATGACTTCTTTGAGGTAAACTAAAACTAATGCTACTTAATGGCTATATGGAAAAAGCTCTGATTTTATAAAGACTGATATGCAAACTTAACATTGAACATAATAGTCTACAAGGAAGAGACCTACTGAGGCCCCATAAAGTAATCAATTCACTGATTAAGACATGCAATATGGTACCTCCAGTATATGTATATGGGAACAGATATTCCGTATGCACAAGTTCTGTGTAAAATTAGTGGTAGAAAAAAGTCCCATGTAAAAATGTATCCTCTTAGGGAGTGATCTTCTAAACCTTGTCCGTGTCTTTCCCTTAACAAGTAAATATGGTCTGATTGCAGAGACAAGAATATTTTTAAACCCTACAGTTAGGCTTCCTGAGATGAATAAAAATTCCTCTACAGTATCTCATATTTTTCAGTATAGGAAAGTTTTAGAAACAGTCTTTTCCCATTTTATAGTTGAAAGTGCATCATGAAAAGAGATGGTCTGAATTATTTGTATAAAGATAAAATTCAATACAGCAACGAGAACATGTTGTAGGGGGAAAAGGATGACTATTCATTTTTTCACTTCATCTCTTATTACTTTGGCTTTTGGGACCAACACCTTGATCCCAAATCAGATAAAGCTCTTACCTCAGTCAGCAAAGCAAAAATCTTGTTCACCTTATGAAATCCTACTGGCTTCCAAAGGACTATCTATACCTGGAGAGTGAGTGGATTCAAGAAAGACAGATCTCACAGATGTTAACTGCAACCTCCTCATCAGCTGCCTTGAGTTGGGAGTACTCCGACTAGTACTTAGTGAAGGTAAAAAAAAACCACCAAAACCTCCCCCACTTGAATAGAATAACTCCACTGATTTTATACCTTTCCTGAATGCTGAAAAGTTAAGGAAGAATAACAGAATAACAGAATTATTAAGAAATGTGTATGAAAGGTGAGTCATGATTATTGTTGTCTTGCAAAAGCAATAGTGCTTTGGGAAAAAATAAAAGAGGACAAAAGGAATCAGTGAGTTAAATGAAGTTATTCGTACAACACACTTTGTTTCTGAAAACCAAACAAAGACATTTGAAACAATGGAAAGTGAAACTGCTGGTTGTTTATTCCTAGACACCAACATCTATCAATCTCCTTTTATCTCTATATTACCATGATTTTATTATTAACAATAACATTACAGCCCTTTCTATCCTACTCTACATCCAAGGATCTCAGAGCATTTTACAAGCGTTAGTGAATGAGCAGGGCAAGAAAAAACACTGTTAATTTGTATTCAGTTACTGGTGTCTTTCTGGACATCACAATGCAGACCGAGTTTTACAGTTTGGCAACACTGTCAAGGTAAAAATTATTTATCTACTTTCTCAATGTAAAAAAGATGTGCTATGCAATAACAATCAATGCATAACCTGACTTGGAAACCAGGGCTCAGCAGTATTGAAAAAAAAAAAGACTAGAATCCAAGTCTGATTATTGCTAGTGTGATTTCCTACTACCAAATCTCCGTCTTACCTCTGTCTCCTCTGTCTAGTTTAGTGCTAACACTAAACTGTCTCCTTCCTCCTGGCAAGGAATACCAACATTTGCTGGCTTCATGCAGAAGGAATAACCAAGTGACACACCCTACTCTGTAACACTTCTCCTCTCCTGAGGTCTCCACAAAAATTGCTGCACAAGCTCTCAGAGAATGGATCAGTGAGGAAAGTTTAATAGTTATGGGGTTACTACCCTAGCAATTCTAACTCCCAATCACGATTTGGTTAAATTCATTGCCTCATACGTAATGTCTTTGTCCTGAGCATTCTTCTTCCTCTCCCAAATATGCAAGGTGGAACAGAGAGAGGTTAAGAGAGCCCATGAAGTTGATGGCAGTGACCAGCCAGGGGGTTTTCTGCAAGTACAACATCCATAGGAGCAGAACATTCAGAGGCACTGGATGCTGCAAAGGCCTGGGGCCTGACAATTCTCGTTGCTTTCTGAGGTGTTCAAAAGAAGTTCAAAAGTCTATCTTCTTCCTGATACAGTAATTTGATGGGAACTGTTCATAATTTTCCTCCTTCCACAAGGATTTGATGCAGACAGAGGAAATGTAGGCTCATTTGGCCTTTTCATTCAAAAGATGTTTCCTTCCTCATCAGTAATAAGGAAACTTCATAGTGATATGAGGTATTTTTCAACTTATGTCCACAGAGACTCCTTTATACAACAGAGTCATCTGTGTTTGTCTGCAGCTAGAATATTCCTCTGATAAACTACAGAGTCAAGTGATAACTTGCATTTAGACTGTACTTTCTTGTTTCTCCAGTACTACTTGCCTGTAAACCAGTGTTACCTTAGGAAAGTCAGCCCAAAGCTTCTAGTTCCATCCACATATAGAATTTCCTCCATCAGAATCCACAGGCCCAACGCTCACATAGATAAATCCTTCAATAGACTTGTTAATAACCAGCATTTTGGGAGTTGAGGTAGAAATGGCTTCCCCAAGAAAGCCAACCATCTACCCAGCTTTTGGTATATGGAGTCTAATAGACAATCCTCTTTTTTTTAGCTGGTGCTTATGCTCATGAGCTTTCTAGAATGTGACTATCTCTCATAGACTTACAGCTAGATTTGATTTTCTTGTTAATGTATTTCAAAGTTCTTCTTTGGGTGGATGCTTTGCTTCACACGGTCTGAACTCAAAATTATGTTCTCCGCTAGTAGAAAAAAATGAACTCTTACCCATTTCATGATATTGCAAAGAACATGCCACCCTCTGTCTCACTGTTGGTTTTTTTCAGACTGTCCTCTGGGTTCCCATGTAGGGAACATGGTTGGGCAAACACATGCACTAACATACAACACAGAGAGTGGGACTGCAGAAGCCTTGCTTACTCAGGAAATAAGACAAAAAATCCCTGAGGTTTCCTGAATATTTCTTCTGATAAATACATGGAACATTTACCTGGATGCTTAAGGTTTTGGGGTTTTGTTTTTTTGACAGAGAAATACTGGCTTTCCTGCTTACAGGGGAAATTGTCATCAAAGACTAAAGAATATAAAATATTTACCGGTAGTACAGATATTCAAAACAAACTAGGCAAGAACTTCTGTCAGCATTTTCCAGGCTGGGTATTTAAAGTTAGCATACATGTTTTGATTGCATATGTGTGCATCTAAACAGAAAATGGCTGGGAGTCAGAGATGCCGAGATGTCCCTGTTCAGCATCTTACTTTCTCTGCGAAGGAAATATATATCTTATTAGATATATATCTTATATCTTATTAGAATTCCCATTTTGTTTAGGATATTTTCTTTGTGAACAGGGTCTCTTTTCTCCTCCGGAGCTGCCATACGCAGGCATTCGAAAGCTTGTGTCTCAGCCCTTTACACTGCTCCAGCAACAGCAGCACAGGCAGTGAAGAGAGCAACACAGATGCGCGGTGCTGTGTCCCCATTGGCGTCTGGCAGAGGCTCCTCCTGCCAGTGGTCAGTTATCATAACAGAAGAACAAAGTGCCGAAGCTGCCTGCAGCTCCATTCAGCCCTGCGGTTGCCCAGGCAGGCGGGCCGGCAGGCCAGCAGCCAGAAGCCAGCAGGCAAAATTTAACAGCCACGCTTCAAAACACTGGTAACAGCCATCAATGGATCCATAACTCTCAGCTCTCCAGATATGGGGTCATCTTTCAATACTACCCCACTGTCATATACAACGTTTGTCTTGTCCTGCATTCAACTAATTGTGTCAATCTACAGGGTGAGTCTATAATACACATACACAATAGCACAATGAAAGCAATAATCTCCTACCCAGTCTCTTTATTTATTTAAGTGCTATTACAAAGTTTCCTGCAGCAAAGAGAAGCTGGGAGGCTACAACCTATTCTAGCCATGCAGCAGCTATCTAGAAGAAAGAATGCAGTGACTTAAATAAGTTACGTGTTTCTGTGACTTTTTTCTTTTTCCAACCTGACAACAGTACCAAGTGGTATGGAGGCAGTCGTGGAAGTGACTGCATTAATATTTTGAAATTTGAGCGCAAAAAGAAGCAGAAATCCTAATAACCAAAATTTGTGATTCCCAGGTAATTATTTTTTTTGTTTTGACATTTTTCAAAGGAATATTCACAATTCATATTTATTATGAGTAAAATACAGATACAAGACATACAAAATAGCTCAAAGCTTTCTCATTTTAATGGTTTTGTGGCTCTAGTTTTTGAAGTCCTAATATCATTAAGTATATTTAACATAAATAACTTTCATAGTAGCAAAATTACTCCTTCTTAGTTAAAAATTCTGTTCAGTGAATTACAATAAAGTACTAGATATTGCTGTCCTCAGCATCATTGCATTAATTGCACAAATGACCACTTTCGGCTAATGTCATAAGCCTCATAATCAATCAGGGTTCATTCTTGCTCTGCTATCATTCCGACACACTGCCAATTCCCCTTTGCAAGGACTCACACCTCTTGGGCCCGGCCATAAATAGATGCTTCAGGGGTGTCGCAGGGTGGGGCTGTTTGCTGGAATCAAGATGACCTCTTGATCTCTGCAAGTACCTGCAGGTCACTAAGATCTAGCTACTGATTGTAAAATCCTTGTAGATACCACCACAACTTATTATCACATGTTCATTACAGTACCTGGTGGATCTGCTGTCAAAGATGAAGCTCTTTCTGCTTGGGCTCTGTCCCAAGGCAGATGGAGATAACTAGTCTGAGATCATTGAACTGTCTGTAGCAAATACTGTCCACCCAAAAAACATTCCAGATATATCCAATTTCCACCAAGAGACTGAATACAGAGTGAAAAGCCACACAGGTAAAAGTCTTCTCATACAAGCAGATGATTTGATGAAGAAACAAGGGAAACATATGTAGCAGGAAGTTCAACGTATCACGAAACATACCAAATATTCCAGCGTGGAAAATTTTCTGGTCAGCATATATTTGACTAATGTTGTGAAAGATACCCTTTGAGGAGTTCTTAAAATAATCCCGTGACTAGAAAAAAAATCCTTTCGTTCTGATAAAAAGGAAAATTCCCTTAATTATTTTCTGGAGGAATAATGAAAAAACAAAGGAATGGATCAAAATGACAAACACGCATCTTCAATAATGCATCACCACAATGATTTACAATATTGAGGGGAAGAATGAACATGTTAACACATGCCATTCTTCATATCCTATAGATAACAAAAAGCAAAAAGAAGTTGCTCCACCAAAGCCATTCACAGTCATAGAATCACAGAACCATAGAATCAATAGTTCAGGTTTGAAGGGACCTTAAAGGTCATCTTGTTCCAACCTCCCTGGCCAAACGCTGTAGCTGCATATACCTGCAGTGGAAGGACGTACTGACAATTGTGCCCATTCTAGAGAACCTTCTCCATGGGCATTGGGCAGGTTTCTGACAAAAGCCAAGGACGGACCCTCAAAGCGGGATACAGGCCAGCTGAGCAGAGTGTGTGAGTGGCAGGGGGAGGGCACGTTTTGTTCATTAAACGGAGTTCTACTTGCTTTCCTGAAGTGTTTTGTAACAGTTCTCAAACCTAATTCTATTTCAAGAAAAACAAAAGGTACCAGAGTCCTAAATATACTTGTCCGTAAAACTTTGACTATGGGAGATCTAGTCACACTGTGAGCCTTTACTTGGTGCTCAATAACCTGACAGAATAATGAAAGATTTTAGGGGAACATCATGAACAAACAATCCTTCCCTCTCTTTTCCTGTAGCTCTTGGTCTATAAAGGCTGGAACAAGCTTCCTGTGAGAAGTTCATAGGACAGAAATAATGACGGGATGAGAGCTACAGTGCTGGAATAGATCAGAAATAAGAAAAAGGATGTCTATATAATGAGATAGAAAAGACAATTATAAACTTTAATGTGAGCAAACTTTTATATGGAGACCTGAGAGTATTTGCAATAGAATGTCTCCTAAAACAGAGACAAAACTTATATTTTAAATTAAATCCTCCAAACTCATTGAAAGTAATAATATAACTCTCTTCCTTGTTGGGCAGGGATTCTCAGAAGAGATTTTTAACACTGACAATGATCAAAAAGCAAAAAATAGTCTCATTGATATATTGGCCTACTTCTCTGTAGCACCTCCTATCCACAGGAACGATGGCACTTGAGTCTGGTGTCCGTGATGAGATAAACTAGGGGGACAGTTTCAGAGAGGATTTACCACTTGTAAAATCTTTTTTCCAATGAATATTTCTAATGTTAAAAAAACATTAAGTTGTGATATCGATAGCCAAGTAACAAGGTTAAGCAACCAGAAAATATAAGTAATGAGCACATAACTTAACTCATAGTCCTGAGTCAAAATTTGCCTGAGAGCAAAGGATTGAGGACTTCAGGATATGTCCCATCACTGTCCTTTCTATTTTCTTGCGTGCCAGTGCTTACTCACAATCTCAGTACAAGGGAGAGGCAAGAGCTGTGCTGGATGTGAGCACAACAGTGATGGAGACAATGTATTTGTTACAGAATATAATTTAAAGTACATTATAACTCACATGAGGCCAGACCACAAATGAATTACATGTGCGCAGCCAGAACTTCTAATTGTGATAGCTGCAAAGAGCAGGCTCTGAGTCACTGGGAAGTGGGCTGATTTCTGTAGATGCTTCCTTTGAGAAAGTCAATGCATCTCCTAAAAGACTATCTCTAGGAAACAGCCTTCATATTTATACATACATAAATATATAAATATATATATATATATATGTATGTAGTTACTCTCTACATAAATGCAGTTTTTTGAAATAAGCAGGATTTTCAGTAATGTTGTAATATTTGTATATCTACAAAGTCACTATCTATTCCATATACACAAACATCCGCCTACCCAGAAAATAATTGTGGATAATTCAATGTTCAGATTCGATAATGGATGCTCAAATAAATATGAGAATTCCAAGCAAATTTGTGCAAATGAAAAAAGATTTCCTCTGACATAATGGCATGGTGCAAGGCTGTCTGTAATGAGCTGTAATTTGTCTGGAAGAGCATTTTAAAGGGGTTGATCCATCCACTGGAAGACCAGCAACTGCTCTGAGACTAGAAGCAATGAGCCAGCCTGCCTCGTCTCAGAGGAAATTACACCACAAGCAGGCCAAATTTCTGACAACTTCCATAAATTATTTCAGATTTTCATATTTCAAATTTCATCTGCATTCATCATGTGAGTTTGACTGGGGAAAAATGTCTAGGAGGAGCTCTGCTAGCATTCAGTGCAGCAGTCCCAGGAGCCTGCCCTGGGACTAGATAATTGAATTTAGTTTTGATTAGATTATTCTTGCTGCAGTCTACTGCCAATCTGAAGTATTGTGCCTTCTCTTCTACTTAACCTTCCTGCCCCATGCCTGCTCCAGCCTGCATGCAGCTCTCCGTATTGCAGAATATATTTGAACAATCAAACTTAGGAGTTATTATTTTGCTTTCCATTGTCCATCCTTATAAAAGCACACATCTTTCACTGGGTTCCCTCTTCCCTGAAATCAGATTACTTCTTTTTTCAAAGTTTGTAATATTGTTTACCATTTTCAGTGGAAAGTGCCCTGTAATTTAGGTGGAAAATCTAAAATCATTACTATATCTCTGGATGATGCAACATACCATAAATAAGGATCATTTCTAAAACAGCTATAATTGTCACTGGACAATACACACAAGAATAAGAACAGGTAAACAATGAATTCATTCATATATTTAACTAAAAATCTATTGTTAACCAAAGTTATTAATCAAACCTTTAGCTAGTGGTCAATACAAAACCAAACAAAACACACCCACGTGTCCCCCAGACTAGCTCCACAGTTTTTCTTTGAAAGAAATCCACTAGAAATGCAGAATATGAACTTTTAACAAAAAACCAACAAACAAAAAATCTAAACCAACCAACAAAACCCAAACCAGAGCAACAAATAGAAAACACCCCCCCCCAAAAAAAAACCCAACCAAACAAACTCCCACAAATCCCCCCTCCCCTAAACAAAACATATTTATGAAAGAAGTGTGGTAAAACAAAACCAAAACCCCTTCATGTGAAATGCAGCTAAATGGATATTATATAATTGTTACTAGCAGTAACAGTATGCAATAAATGCTTCTTAAGGCACTATTTTTCCTCATTTACAGAATACGACTGAATTTATATACGTTTCAGGAGCAAAATATATCTAACTCTTCAAGTAGTAGTCTGGATTATTAGAAACACAGATAAGATAAACAAAGCTAATGCTGTTCTTTAAGTAATATCTATCACTTCCCTGTTATTGAGTTATTTCTTTTAACAATATAGGGGTTTTTGATGCTATGTGTCTGAGCTGAAGACTTTAGATTCTTTATTGTTCTCCATTTTGATGAAAAAAATTGAATTGGGATCTGTTATATTGAGTTTTGTTCCGTAAATATACTGAAATCATATTTTTGTTAGAAACTATCAATAAATCCAGTATAAGAAAAGTAATAAGATACAAATATGAGCAGGACCTTTGCAAAGGAAATATTATGAAGAGAGTGTGCCCATAAAATATATTAGGGAATGTGCTTTCTTGCTTGTGCTTGAAGAAAATACAGAAGAAATTACATGGAATTCTGCTATTTTTAATAGAGATACGACATATGGAATAAGAAGACTGTAACTGCTGGGGAATAATGCTCTAGAAAATGATCAAACATGAACTGCTAATGTACAGATTGCCTTAAAAGGCCATTTTTTATCAGCTTGAAGATGTGTTTCTCATTAACAATTTGTTTCTCATTTACCAATGCAAGGCATTTTGCTCAAAAAAATGACTGTATGTGTACACATACAGCTATACACATCCTCTACATGTGTATATGAAGTCATATGTATAAATGTATATGTGCACACATATGGTTATTTTCTGTGCACATATGCACATAAATACACAGATGTGTTTGTATTTTTTGTGTGATTTCTGTCCATCTAAGAATAGAGTCATCACAAAATCTGGGGGAAACAAATGTTGATGGGAATGATCAAAAAATTAAAGACAGTAAATGAAGTGTGGAATGTCCCACAAAGTGCAGTTAGAAAATAGCTGCCCTTGCTACCTATGAGTCCCATCTCCCAGACCTAATATGCTGCATTTTCACAGTAGTAGCTGTGCTGTAAATGAGGATTTGGGTATGCAAGGAAGGGCCTACAGACTCCACTGTACAGCTGCAATGGGCATGAGAAACACAGAAAGGTTCCCAAAATGTATGTGTTTCTTGCCATTTACCGAACAATCTCCGGGGTGGCACAGGGGAGGAATTCTTCTGACATCGTCTGGTTTTGTCTACATTTTATTAAAAAACAATTTACATTCAGCAATGGGAGCTGTCTTAAAGACCTATTGTTTTCCCTTGTTTCAAGCAGCATCAATGGCTTATTCCTGCTCTTACTGAACTTAACAACCTCGGGCTCCAGCATTGTACAGCAGTTCAGGGCTGTGGGGAATGTGCGAGATGGCTCTCAGCCGTTTGCACTTTACACAGACATCATACCAGGCAGCGTCAGGACTCACTAATTTCAGACACCCCATGACACTCCGGCTTTTATGTTTTTCTTATACACATTGTACATGTTAGCCTTATGCTATAGACAATGTTTCTTGTTTTGAAGCGGATGAAAAAGTTCCTGTTTTCCTTGAAACAACTATTGAGAGGTAATACTGACTTCATAGCTTTAAATATGCAACAAAAAATGTATTTGCAGCATCATTTGTGCTTTGTTTGAACTACTGATAGAAACATACATTATTACTTGGAACTACGCCAAATTACACCTTTTCTATAATGCAAAAGAATATTATATTAAGTATATTTAACTAAGAAGAGTAGTCATGACTAAGTTCTGCTAACTGTAATATAATTTATAGACATTAAAATTAACAGGATTTTATGGCTTGCATGTTGTGCACAATTTCAATCGCCATCAAGCATTACAGGTTTGATCAATGCCCTGCTACTGATAAGAGACATTCCTGCCTCCCCTCTCTGCTACCCCTCTCTTCCCTTCCCCCTCTGCCCTTTTTCCCAGTGTCCACATTCAGCTCAGTTTCCAGCTGCTTTGCATGTTTTGCTCGATAACAGAATCAGAACCTTAAAGGTCTTCTTTCCGTTTTCCAATGTAGATGCACTGTTCTTGCTTTTTTGTTTGTTTGGGTTTTTTTTGCTTAAGAATCCTTGAATGCTCCTTAAATGAAGTTTTCTTCAAGTTCTTAACTAAATGTAAATCAAAAAAAAAAAAAAAAGGAGGAAATAAAACTATGTATAAATGCTTGCGGTCAAAGTGCTGGTAGAACTATCAAAATATGGCTTTGACTTATTGGACCATGAAGAACATTGACCTAAGGAATGATTTAAAGCATTTTGTCAGTTCCCAATACCAAAAGATCTTAGAAAGAGTGATGGGCTGTGCCAGGGCAGGGAGTTCTGCAGGGGCTCTCAAACATAAACCTACAAGAAAGAGCCAAACATCAAGGAAGGGTTGGCTCCTAGGGAGAAAAAAAAAAACGTAGCCAGTAGAAGAGGTTGATATAGCTGGAGTTATTTAAGAGCTGTTTTGAGAATTGGTTGTAACTGTAACAGACATTTTTACTGAAAGGAACCAAATTCATTCCAGTACAGACTTGCACCATAATACCTATTTCCAAAAAGTCCAGTTAGAAAAGCAGGACCAAAAGTATACTTTCCAATGATATAAGGTAGAAGATCATACAAGCTTTTTACTACTGCTATTGTTAAAGGAAAGAAATTCCTTTCATCTTAAGGCCTTGGCCCTTATTACATGTGGTGAATAAGTAATGTAATTATTGGGATTTTTTATTTTAATGCTTTATTAAGGAATTTTATTTAAATAAAACCAGGACTCCAAGGATAACATATATCACACTTGGGTAATAGAGACGATTTTCTATGGTAAAGTCAGAGCCATGAAAGAAGAAATGTTGCTTGCAATTTCAGAGGTTAGGGTTATTTTCAAACCTAGAGAGACTTTTTTCAAAATATGGAGAAAAAGATGAGGGATGCTATTTGGAGATAATTTATGGTCAAAGCACTGCATTCCAAAAGGTATTACCTACATTCCCACATCAGAATGTCAATTGCCAGTCATTTGGCTGCTCCCTACCTAACAGCCAACATTGCCTGAGGAGAGCAAACAGTTTCTAGACATGGACAAGCATTTCTTTTCCTCCTGGATTGTATTTCCAGCATATACAAAAAAGATAGAAACCAGCTTTTTCAAGGCAGCCAAGGTTTTCCCTACATTAAGCTGATTTCTCTCAGAGGTTAGAAAAGAACCCACAGCCAGCTGGTGCCCAAGGCATGGGGCACCAGAGAGAGACCAGCTGGTGCCCAAGATGTGGCTCACCTCTCCCTGGAGCCTGGGCCCTGCAGCAGGGCTGGGTCTTTAAAGCAGCTCTGTAAACTCTGTAGCCTTCCTGTTGCCAGAGCAGCTTGGAAATGAGTGAGCTGTAAATTATTTCCTAAATCTGACTTCCCTTTCTCCTCCCAGCAGGTCTTGGCTCAAAAATTTGCACAGCTTTAACTATTTTGTAGCTAGCAAGTCATCCCAATTTGTAAATGATTTTATATTTAGCATTACAGTGCTTCATTGCACAGTGCAGCTGATTCTTCTCTTTCTGAAACAAAGAGAATCCCACACCACACTGAAATCAAAGTAACATTAACATTTGTGCCTGCTCTTCAGAAATATTTCTGATGTAATTTAAAAAAAATGAAACTTGGAATCAACCCAACTTTTGCTGATTTCTAGAACTAAACTCAAGGTAAAACCTTATGGAAAGTTTTAAATTGTTTGATTACTTTTATATATATACATATATGTATGTATATACAGACCTCTGGGTTTACTCAGTGCCTGGAACCAAAACAGACCTAACAGCAAGGAAGGCTCATGTCTTAGTATCTGTTACCTTACTGGAAACTGAGATAAGGACATCTCACACCAAAAAATAAAAAATAAAAATCTTTACTAATTAGATTTGCAGCTGAAACTTGCACACTGGAAAACATCTGATTTCCCAGACATAAATCCAAACTTTGCAGTTCTGGATCTCCTTTCCTCTCCATAATTCTGCCCATACTTCTGGATGAGCAGGTTTAACATAGCTCTAAGGTAGCAGCCTTCCTCCTTGATCAAACAGTAGTGAGGCAGCTGTGTCCTCTGCCCGGCAGAGAATATTAACTCTTCCAGCACCCAGAATCCTAAAACGCCTCTCAGTGCCTTACCTCCCAGCCATATAACATGTCCACAGCAGTGAGTGACAACTGAACCTGTCAGGATCTAGAAGAGCCACCACCTGTCTAGCAACCTCTGCACTCCACACATTCACCAGGATGGGATGTTAGCAGGAAACTTCAAGCAATATTTTTCTACTGGATTTTGGTTTTATTATTGTGTGTTAATGAAACACTGTAAGCCTGCTGAAGAAAAAAGTGACTTCAAAGGCTTCAAAGCTTTTCTGCAGGCCAGTGGCTGAAATCAATGATGGTGTGTGTACAGCTGACAGCTACAGATCTGGATCTAGGAGCAGGAGCGCAGCCTCTGTTTGTGTCCCAACAACATGCAAAGGCGGTTCAGACTAGAGACAGTTAGGATAAATCTATTCTTTAACTGGTCCAAAAGACTTTCCTTAATATTAATCCCTTATTTCATCCCTTTTATGCTGATCCCGTATTTCAGAGCTTGAACATCCTTTTTTTTATATGCTTGCCTAATAAAATATCCAGAAAGGTTCCAAAGACTCATTCCAGGGAATTCTGTAACCTGAAGGACTGACAAAATTAAGCATTTTCTACTGACTGAATTTACAATGCTTCTGCAAAAAAAATGGATGATCTGTTCTGGGCAGTTCTAAGTATATTGTATAGTTTGGGTACATGATTGATGTGCAGCAGAGAATTTATCCTGTTGATTTGTGAAGGCTGACGGAGTTTGGCAGGAGCAGCATCACTCCAGGCATTTCACCTGTACATGACCCTTCAAGGCTGGTGGGCTAGCATCAGCTGGCCAAAACCTGGCACAGAAGCATGGTAGAGGTGACTGTGAACATTGTGTTATGTCTGTAGCACTAGGCTGCCTGTTAAGCAAATTTGCCTCATGTGCACTGCATCAAGGATTTTGTGCTTTCCAGTCCAAGGAACTTCCCTTGTATACAGCCAACTTTCATTCTCTCCCACTGTAACTATGCTCTCAGGAAAACTCTCTGTTGTGGAAAAGAAAGTGTGAAGCAAAGCAGCTGAGTTTTTCCATAGAAGGAAGAGTCAGAAGTGCTGTGGTCAGTGTTTAGATGGCCCTTTACTGCCTAGGAAAAAATTTTTTTGTTGAATTTTTTTTTGTTTTTTTGTCAAAAAAACAAAGCATCTGACTAAGGTAACCTCTATTTAACTAATCCCTCAAGATTACCTTTCTTACCTTTCTGTGCATATTTAAGTATCAGTAGCTGACATGTACTGCCAAAGTGGGCATCCTCTGGCTTCTCTGCCTCTCTACCCAGGCTGTCCTGCCACACATCTGAGGGGCTACAGCCAAAGTTCACAAAGTGCTTGATGGATGTTAGGCAATGAAATTCAATCTCAGATGCGGGACACAGATTTTTGAATGCTCTATCATCAGGTCACAAAGTCTGAAAAAACATTGGACTTCTTTGACAAAGGCAATAATGCCATGTAATCTGGGATTTTTTTTTTCCCCACACAGTAGCAGAACCAGGGCTGACTCAAATCTTCCCGGTAAGCACAAGCAAAATTCAATTCTTCAGTTGCAGCAGAGCAGCTCCTTGGCACCAGCCCTCTTGGATGACTCAGAGCACCAAGGGTGAGTGTATTCCCATGACTCCGCTCTGCACATCCATTCTTGCTCTCCATCTTCCTTTGCTCCTACTCTGTTTCCCATTTGTATCATCATCCAACCAAAGATGGTAGCATGGGCATTACAGTCCACAGGGACAAGAAACATGGCCATCTCCCAGCCCCACCTCTGACATCCTCACCTGGATGAGGAGCCTGCTTTGCGCAGGACTCCCCTATGCCCAGAAGCACAGGCTGTCCTACACTTGCATGTGTGCAATGTGGGCCAGACACAGTCATGGCTCCAGGCTCTTTATCTGGGCCTGGGACTTTGTAAGTAACTTCAGACCCCTGCCCTGAGCAAAAGCTTAATTTACTTACTTCTGGATGTCATCCTTGATCCAGCTGACTTCTCTCTCACTTGTAAGCCTTGCAGGCTTAGAAGTGGATGCTTCTGACACTGCAGATCTCAGATAACTTTCTGCTTTACATACATCCACAATGGCATTTCTCATTAGTAATCATCCAGATAAAACTCATAGCAGTCACAGTGCTCTGTATCAGGGCTATCTTCTAGGACCCCCATGCCCCAGAGTTGGTTACCCAGTCCTTAGGTCAACGAACTATTTGCCACTTCTTTGGGCTTGTGGCTCTGCTTGCTGTTGGGAAAGGAGAAAGACGTAAGTGGTACCTCACCTCCAAATAGGAGACAGAAGAAGGTCCATTGTTCAGATGGCAGCAGGAGGGCAGAAAAAGTGAGATTCAGTGAGACACAGTAATTACTCAGTCTGGGTTGTACCATTTCCTGCAAGAACCTATTTCTTCCAGCAGAGACTGTTTTTTTCCCAAGCAGTTTAGCTAAATGAGGGTTATTTTAAGCCTGCAATAGTGTTTCCGGATTTGAGTGAAATTTATTAAAAAATATGAATGGTTAGATGGCTGCTTGTATTTCCTCTCCTGAGACGAAAACGCCACACACACAAGTGAATGCACCCCAGTCATTCTTCCTCCCTATGCGTTTTGTGAGGATCAGAGAAACACCTACTAAATGTCGCCATATATTGATCTCTGGGGGAAAGGAAAACATAGATACTGCACTTGTTTTCTTTCCTGTTCCTCACTGTTCCTTCCCTTCTACATGTGCAATCAGTCATGGGCTGAGCCGACAGCCATGGTTGGGTGGCCCTGCCCTGTTGCACAGGTGCTCCCATGGGTACTCCCATGGGCATTTCTGGAGTAACTGAAGGGAGGGAAGCAGAGGGATGGAGGAGGACTTAACAGTCTCCTTAGCTCCTTTATTTGCTCCCCGGGAAATCTTTGTTTTCTACCAGATTTTTTTCCTTCCAGTTTGGGAATGTAGGTCTCATTGATGAGATTAATGGGAGTTGGCTGTATGTACAAAGAGGACAATAGGTCCCTAAGAGGAGCCATGCCTTCTTTGGGGAATGTCGGTACAAATGGGGAAGACATGTAGATTTGTTGTGGTCTTTTAAGATGCCAGAATAGTACCAGAACAACAGCATAGCTAGGTTGCTGACAGCCCTTGTAATGCAAAATAATTACTGATGGTCAATAAAGGGTACTTTACTGAGGGTAAGGGTTGACGTCCCTGTGGCTATCCAGTTAATAACACATTTGCAGGTAAGAAAGTTGCTCTGTAAATGTCATGTTAATAATCAGAAGTTGAAAACAAAGTAGGAACATATTTTATGCATAACTTGAGTAGGCAGGTTAAATTCGAACCTCCTATTCTGGGGTTGTTTTTTTTTTCCTTTCCTTTCCTGTCCAGAGGAAGAAGTGCCTTAGTGAGACACAGCTGGTAGATTTTTCTGAAGACCCCTCATAACCAACTGGGCAGAGTCCTGCCAGAGTACAATAAAACAAAACTCCGACAAACAAATCTCTTGTCTTCACTGCCCTTAAATTTTCTGCCAGGATTTGTGATGTACTTTTCCCTCCCAGCCTGCCTGGTTGCCATCTCACTTTGGAGCAGTCTGAAAAACCCCCCTCCCTGAAGCTGGCTGCCCAGTATCTCCATAAAAAATGTCTGTCACTAGTCCAACATAAAACTGGTAATTTTGTTTGACTTTTACAGCATCAAAACACACCTGTCCCAGCCAGATTATTAAATAAGATCCTCCTTGGGTTAACTTCATGTTTAAAGAAATGTAATTCTCTACTAAAGATGAAGTGAAATTTCGTCATTTCAGGCTTATACCAAGTTGCCTTTATTAGAAAATGAAGTCTACATTTGAATGAGAACCTATTACTTCTATTAGTCCCTTCTGAGCTATTGCAAGTAAATATTATATACATTATGAGAAGAGATGAGGAGACTGGACAGATTTGCTTCTTGATCAAGGTTATGCTGTACTCATTATGCAGCAGCACATCTGGAATGGTCCAGTAGTACCCTGAGAATTCCTAATACATTAATAAGACTTACACCTCCTATAATTGCATTTGGCTGATTAACTTTCGTCCAGCTGGTCTTAGCTGCATAAAAAGGTATTTTGTAAGCTTGTTATACAGAAGAAAATTCTGAACATCTTTGGCATGTATCTTGCCAACTTTTATTCTGACCTGAATAACTCACTTTCTGGCAGCTTTTAGCACAGATGAATTTAAAATGTCCATCACAAACATTAGCCCCCTTGAACCTGAAACTTCCAGATGTAGAGTCGTGACCATATGCCATAAAGAAATATTATGTGTTATTAGTAATTTTAATAATCAGCTCTAGCTGTCTTTCCTTACTCTTAGTGGAAGCTCAGCATTTACAAGCATATAAAAAATCGCAAGACTAGATCTTTGGCTTTCTAAGTTAGAAAGCTGAGTTAGCTTTAGTTTAGATGCTTTTGTTCCTGCAGCTGAATGCTTTCCAGATCGCAGCAGAGACTGTTTGCTCTTTGAGGAGAGAGGAAAGAATCCACACATTCCCCACCGGTTCAAAATGCGAACCCTCCCTTTGTTCCACAGCAAACAAGGCGGCTGGGGGTCAGCTCTGCTTCTCCTGCCATTAGGTGTCACTGCAGTAAATGGAAATTACTGACAAATGGTTTGAAAAGAAAAACCATTGCCAAAGATTATTCTGTGAGAAAAGAAATAGATCAATTTACAAAGTAAATGATGGCTCTATTCTAAATCTAGATTTCATTCCAAGCTAGTTTTCTGGAAAAAAAAAAAAAAAAAAAGCCAATCTATTTTTTTAAAATTCCTAGGGGCCTGAATGATTTGAAAATGCAACTACCCTAAACACTTTCAGAAATTGCTTAAAGATTTTGTTGCAAAGGTGTCAGCAATGTAGATGCCTAATGTATAAACAGTATTCTTTTGTCCGTTTTGTATAATATAGTTATTTTATCAAACCCGGAAACATTGTGAAGTACAGTTCATCTGGAGACATGATCTGTACTACTGGTCTGGAGTAGGAGAAGAAATAGCAGATAGAACAGTCAAAGTATTTCAGAATATCCAGTTCTCCAACTTCACCTTTAACAAAATATTTCCTATTACTTCTACATGGAGATTTGTGGTTTTTGCGATCAAAGTACTAAAAAAACCTGTAACATATAGTTAGGGGTTTTTTTTGTTTATTTTAAGATTTGCAAATTATTACCATCACAATTACCTTAATAATTTATTTTACGTTTTCATAAGCATATTTCACACTGAGTATGTCTACTGTTATTGTTAAGAGCAGATATTTATGCTTTTAACACCTGTCTCTTTTTTTCTACTCATGATTCCCTCTTATAGAGGCTGATTTTACCCCCAGATATTTTGGACTCCAAATCCCTCCAAAAGCCATATTTTCCTCCTTTGCTGCCCTCCCTCACCCTGTGAAGCACAAACCCAGAACCCACTAACTCCATCAAGAATGACTTGGAGCAAGGATCAGGCCCCATCTGGCATCATGGAAAGCTTATGGATTCCTGGATAACGCTGAATCTGGTGATGATTGCCAAGCCACTTGTCAAGTAAACATAACCATTGTAGTTCTGAGGAGCCAAAATTAGGATTTTTCAAATAATTTAATTTTAATTTAGTTAGGCTTTCAATTTGCAATAAAGTGTAGCATGTCGAACTTACACTATTATATATATATATTATTGACTTAAATAGTTAGCCTGAAAATAATATTTCAATAAACAACTCTTTCCTCTCATCCACCCTCCCTCCATGCCAAAAAAATCACTCAGTGAAAACATCTAGAATATTGTTGAGTGCTGCAGGACCATCCTCTGCTGGCTCTGCTCTGGAAGGATCACATCAACCTCCTCCATCCAACTGTCTGGTCTCATTTTACTCAGCACAGTCATTTGCAACTCTGTATACAGTTATTTAATTTCTTTGATTGCCCAAGATTCTTATATGGCAAGAAGGCTCATGTATATATTTTAAATCATGATTTTACTTTCGGACCTATGGGATGAAACAGAAAATGGAAGTCTCTTGTTCATTCTCTCTATATTCCTGTTGCTGCAACAGGATTGATCTTCATAACGTGCTTGATCCACGTGATCTAAATCAGTGCCTGGAAAGTTTCACAAGCCCTGAAATGTTTTTTCGTTCTTGCAGGGAATTCTTATAACAACCTAATGTTAAAAAAAGCGAAAGAGGCAAATTTGTAAAATAGTCAGAATATTAAATATTTTTTTGACATAGGAACATATTTTCATTTTATATGCATACATTTGTATATATATATGAATATGTATGTATACACACATTATATTTTTATATGTAATATAAAACACATACATCCTTTATATATATACACACATGCAGATATACATATGTTCACACATGTATGCATTTCACACCTAATATTAAATTTATTTTTGCATTAAATAATTTAACTACTTTCCTGTTGTAATGGCTTACATTTTGGAAGATGAAGACAAACCACTTAGACCTTGAAAAACACATGGGCTACTCAGATAGATGGCATCTGGGAGGACTCTGAACTCCCTCAACATTCTATAGGGAAAAACAGAGCCAGGTGCATTTCTTCCTAAATCAAATTAGCTGGAAGATGCCACATCCAATTGTAGTAAATTGATGTGAGAGTTTGTGATGTCTATAGCAGATCTTACAACAAAGGTCAATGTGCAGAGACATAGACAACAGACTGGTATACAGCTACTTGTAGTGGAGCTGTTCTAACAAAAGCAAGAAAGATGTAAAATGCAATCAATTTTTTAATATGGGAAAAATACAGTCTTAATGATATACTTTAATTAACCCAACCAACCATTTATACCATTAAAAACATTAATATAAAATGGTGTTTGACTGAGGCATTTTGAGACACATGATTAGAAGATTATTTTTATATAAAAATAACAAATATTTAATGTAATCAAGTTACAGAATAAAGCAAACCTGAATTATATGGACAGAGAAGTTTGTAAAAGAAAACAGATGTGGCTATCTAGTATATAAACTTATGGAAATAATACTGACATATGTTAAATTTGCCTATCATTGCCATAATTTTTAAACATCCCCCTTGACATCAGCAAGTTTATATCATGTTTTATGACACTTAATTATCCCTAAATTTATCTAATTAACTTCACAAGACATCTAGAGCAATTCAAATGTTTTCTTAAATAAATTATCAGAAAGCTGCAGTTAAAGGGAAGGTACATATATTTTGTGTTCAGAAAATTACAGTTGCAGGAATGCTAAGGTAACAAGTCAAACACATAAGTTTTTGTATAAAAACTGCCTGTACCACCGTAAATGAAATATTAAACCTATAGAGAGAGAGTGCTTTTTTAATACTTAATCATGCAGAGTTTTCTCCACAGGTTTCTTGCTTTATTCAATGAAAAAATAAATACCTATTACAAATTTTCTTATTACATATTTTGACAATTCCCAAGCATTATTTAACACATATTGTTCAAAATCTGAACTGAAGACATTTGTTTCTTTATTAGCGCTTTTATACAGCTTTCATTGCAGTACCTCAGTGCTTTAAAAAAATATTCATGGATTTCTTTGCCACATCTGAAAAAATCTCACAGATTATATTATTATTCCAGCTGAGACTGAGGTCAAAATTGCTAAACCTGGGCACCCAAACTGAGGTTTTTTTCAGTGTTTTTTAGCACTTTAATGTACACTGTGCAAAGCCAGCCAACTTCCATCTTATCCGTAAATTATCCACAAATGTCATGCCACTCTTTGGGCACTTCAGCATGCTAAAACCAGGATAAGGCATGTCACAGTTTGGATGTGCAGCCTTGTGACCTGCATCCAAAGAGGAAGGACTGTGGGCAGGAGCTCTCTGCTGGGCTCACTCACCTCATCTTTGAAGGGTGCAGCAAGGTTAGATGAGATACTCCAAGGAAACATCCTGCTCTTACTCACTGGCATAAGTAACACTGTAAATCCCCTGTTTTTTTACCAAGACAGGTAAAAAAAATTCAAATAAAACCACAAACACTGGGTGTTATAAAAATTCAGAGGTGCATTTTGAACAGCCCATTATATCAACTCCTTGGCTAGAACAATGAAGAAGCTGTCAGAGTTGGACAGAGCAGCAGAGCCCTTCAGACCATGGATACCCCATTTCAGTACACCACCAGTATTTAACCAGGTTGATGTTTTCTCAGTAATTCTGGAGCCAGGCTGTGGAAGGCTGGGACTTCACACATATTTTTAACTTGTGTGTTTGGATAGTTTAGCTACATTTGTGTTTTAAATGCTACTACAGCCAAGATGAAAGAACTGCACTTTGCGTTTCAGAATACTTCTCAAGGGATCAGATGGCTCAGAGAATTGGGAAGAGGATCCGTGTCCTTTCACCCCTTCTCTGCCAATTCTACTTCAGGCAGGCCAGTAGTGGACAAAAAGTCTCTCTGGATGTCACCATGGCAGTGTGAAGTGCTTTGGGGACACCATCCTTGCTCCTAATGGTCACACGCTTCTACTATACACCGTTCCCTCATACGCCTACAGCCATTATATTCAGAGCAACAACATAGAGGCCAAGAGGTGAATGAGCCCGAGAGTTAAATTACCTCTCAGCTACTGAGAGTAATTCTCCTAGACAGGAGCGAGTGCACCAGTATCACTGCAAGTTCTCCCCAGTCCTAGTTATCATCCTGAAAGCAGATATTCCCTTGTTTTTCTGTTTACTGTAGAAGATGTGTCATCTGCCGTCTTGACAATGGCAGTGACAGTAAATGAGATGGTGAGGGGTCTGCATCTGGCAAGAAATAAAAATGCAAACCCGCCCAGTTTTTAAGTGATGGACAGGACTTTAGAAGTGGGCAAAGCCCACATGAATGAAGGGGTACCTGGATGTAACAGGACCAGACCTGCAGGCAGCTCCTGCAAGCCTGTGGTGCAGTTCCACTGCTCATCCACAAAATGAGAGCCTGCTCTGAAAAACTGGGAACTGTGCCTGAACTCGGGTGCTCTGAAAAATCAAATTTGCTTGTAAGAGAGCCAGAGGAGCCTGCAGCAGCTGGGAAGAGGCTTGACACCAACCACCACAACGCATTCTGTTGTATGCAGCCTGAATAAAGATGCAAGCATTATCCACCACATGCAGTGGGGTAATCAGGAGCTGCTAGCAGCCAATGCTGTCATTCGCTGGATTCACACCTACACAGATTAAGTAAAAAAAAGTAATGGTCCTGAATTTTTAGAAATATTCAATGTATTTTTATTTCAGTAGAATCTCTACAGCAAACTTTGACACAAGCAGCCATATTTTGCAGAAAACATAGGTCAAAAGTACCTATGGAGAGGAAAAGCCCAGAGCCCTGCACAGTGCTATGAATCCCTGGCTTGCAGTATACTGTCTTCCTGGCATGGGAACATCACCCAAACACTGGGCTGATTTTTCATAGAGTTTTTAAGACAGTTTTAGAAACAGATTGCAGCAGCTGTGGAAGACAAACTGAATTGCCTTACACCAGATGTTTTGCCCTGACAACTCAAGCACATAATAATAATGCTATCCTTATGCATCCCTTCTGAGGAGGAAGGATGATGTTGAGCATGAATGGTCTGGAACAGCATACTAGAATTTCTTCCACCCAAGAGCAGAGCCTTAGTTTTTGTGCCCTAGTGTTCCAGTGTCTCTGTCCATACAAAATTAGACCCTGTGGAAGAATAATTTTTCTGCCTGGTTTCCTAAAGAAATGAAGCTTGTTGCAGTAATGTTAGTGACATATCGATCTGGGTCCTTCTTTATCCTTTCCGTAATAACTTCTAAGAGCCTTGCCTGATTTCAGCTGGTTTTGATCAGTAACAGACTCTGAAGGAATTACATGTTTCCACACATTCCACAAAAACAGACAGGCAAATAGAGAAGCCCAAATTATGTCCCCATTTTAGAGAAAGGCTTTAGTTTGAATTCACACCAGAGAGTCCATGTCAGCAGAAAGACCTTGCCAATGCCTAACACCAGAAAAAGGTTCATTCAGACATCGTGTCTTCTTAGAAAGAAAGGGAGGAGCTCGTAGTAGGGCAGGGGGCAGAGGGAGAGGTGAGCTGGGGATATGGAGCAGGCTCTTGGTCTGTCAGAGTAAAGGAGTTGTTAGGTAGGTTCAGCCAAAGAGTATCGACAGCAGTAATTGTGTATGTTACACTGATTGCAGAAACACAAAATAACCGGCTGTGAATGAGACTGTTCCACAATGACTGCTTGGAATTTATTAGATTGTGCATGGAAATTAACAGGTTGGTTTTTAACAGTTTAAAGATCCAAGCCATGACACAATGGGACAACAAGAGACACTGAGACAACATCTTCCTTAAGGTGACTTCCTCTGAAGTAGTGACATTCCGTACAAGAGGTGACATGATTTCTCTGATGCCTTTCTGGGACTTCAACTGAAACTGAATTAGTCCGTCTATATTTAATGGTTTTAAGAGTTCAAGTATATCTAATGATGGTTAAACTATGCTCAGGGAGAACACAGCTATATAAAAGATCTCCTGGAGGGTTTACATAAAGAGCAGAAGAGACAGAGGCCCTTTTACTGCCACTGAATATGCATGAATCTCCCAAAAATATTTATGCTAGGACAAGCACTTATTGCTGAATCCTCAGAACTAACACCTACTAAATAAAATCAAATCACACTTTCAGAGAGATTTCAGTTTAATGGTAAGCATTTTCTGGAAGCATTTTCCAATAACTCAAACCGTTGTCATTAAAAAGAGACATTTCAATCAAAATACATCCCCCACATATTCTCCATGCCTTTATATATCTTCAAATGAAAAAATGGGGGTTTTTTTAAATCAAAACTGTTCACTTTTATTTTTATTTTATCAAAAATGACTTGAGAAAAACACTAAAGAAGCTCGTCCACATACAGAAAGGCCATTTGTCTGCCCAGAACTTTTCTTTAAACAAAGATTGTGATTATTTCTAACTTCTAATTTTAAACGTGTATAGGTTTCATCTTAGTGTCATATATGGATACTCAGCTTACATTTCCAGCCCCTGAAACTGAGAGGAAAAAAACCCCAAAACCTAGCAGTTGGTTGTGGTCAGATCAAGAAGTCAGACTAAGCCTTTCATAAATCTGTTGTAATTCTGAATGGTGCTTATTGAGGTTGAATTCTGATGGGTTTTTTCAGTATTTAGACAAATCCGTTCTAGCACGGGATTAAAGATCTGTTCCCACTGAGGTCAATGGCAAAACTTCCATGACAAATCAGATGCTGGACCTGAATCAATAGAGGAACCAAGCCCCATTTTCAAGTTATTAAAGGAGTTGTGAATTTTCCACCATAAAAATTTCCTGTAGGAACTTCTTCTTTCTGCATTTTTGTAAAAAAATCTGATCAATTTTGCTCCCCTTTGAAAATTCAGATGCATTTAGCTAAGCATTGTGCTGAAATGGAGCATATTTATTGACAATGAAATGAAAGCAGTACACTTCCAAGCAATTTAAAAATAACTCCCTTCGATTAGTTTCGATGCAAGGATGATAGCACAGAGGATTATTTTTCTGTTGTAGTAAATTATTTATATGAAAGTTGTTTTCCTTTTAACAAGTAAATCTTCCTAGACACAATTACATTAGGTCTCTTGAATTTCATAATGGGGTTATCCATGAATGCAGACAGAGTTTCAAGGTAAGCCTCAAGTGCAGTTATGCTCACACAGTGTAGGAAGTCGACTGCCATATTTCCATGAACACAGTGCTCTTCCATGTCCCTTACTTAATGGGGGAGAGAAAATCAGAGGCTGCTACAGCAGGGGGGTGGGTTTTTTTGGATTTGTGTTCATCACTTACTCTTTGTAGGAAATAATGTTCAGTCAAGCCGTGGGAACTGCACCATGCCAGAAGCCCTTTGTCCGTATTTCAGCACTGTTGGTTTTTTCTGTACAGAAGAAATTTCAATATTCTGGTTTTATTGCCACATTAAAAAAAAAATCTTGTTTTTCCTCAGCTGTCCCTTTCATCTTTTTATGAACAAATGGATGATATAGTGGTAACATCCGCCACTAAATTTTGGGTTTGGTCTTCTGGAGGTTGTATGGCAGAGTATGACATGGGAAGCAGCAGGATCCCCTGCAGGCCAATTTTTCAGATGTCAGGTACAATTTATTTTCATATCTTCGCCTGACATCTTACTGTATATGTGAGCTCTCTATGCAATGCCCGAGATTAGCTGAAACCTGTCCAATTTTTATGGCACTTGTATAACTCTTGCTTCTTGCTACATACAATAGCATGTGATGTGTGGCATCACAAGCAAATAGATATTATTCACATTAAGCAAGAGATTTGTCTAAAGCTCAATACAAAAAGCCTATTAAAGGGAACTCAGGGAAGGGTGAAGTCCTGATTAGCTGCATGGAAGAATGGGGAGATGTGTTTTGACTGCATTTGCTCTACAAATTAGCCATCGAGAAAAATCAGGATTCTTGATAAGAAAGAGTTGTTTCCTGGACATGTAATCAGTGCACAGTGATGCTCCTCAGAGATGAGAATAGGAGGGAAAGGTCCAGCAAAACATCAGAGTCTGCTTTGAGAACCAGTTTGCTATCTAAGAGAGCTCAACAGCACGTGCAGGTAAGGATCATGAGCAAAGGGAAAGGGCAATGTCAGGGGAACCCCTCAGCAGGAACTCTCAACTCCTATGGTCAAGCAATGTCCAGATGGGAAACCATACAGCAGCCAGGACCTGTTGTGACATTCAGATGAACTTTGTGGACACACTGGATTGTCTTGGTCACTGTTTTCCCATGTGTCCACTAAATGTCTTAGTGTGTACCATGGCAGAATAAACTCCTCTTTGTCTTCCTGGATGTTGTCTACTTATCACTGAGGCCTCAAGGTGGCTGAAGAGGCTCTGATTCTGCCATTTCTCATGTGAGGTGGAGAAGTGAGGGAACCCTGAGTAGACCCACAATCTGTGTTCATAGTGATAGCCCAAGTAGTGCCAGACCCCTTTTACTGTCAGGGTCCATGAAGTTGCCTTTCTTCCAGGCCCTCCTGTCAAGGAACAAGTAGAAGAAGGTGCTAGGCATGCAGCTGCAAGCATGGCCATGCAGGCAACCACATCCAACAGCATGGCACCTTATGTACCAAATGCTAGCATTTTGGTAAATGCAGTTTCCATTTGGAAAATACCTGAGCCCATTTGTTGTATGGTAGCCCTGGATCTTGTTCTTGTTCCGACTGTGAACAACCATATCTTCTGCTGACCAAGAAAAGCATAGCCCAGCTGTTTTTCTATACCATGCTTAGAGTTTCCCAAAGTAGCAGGGGAGCATTGTGCACCTAGTTTACAAGTACAGAAAGTGCTACATCAATTAGCTGAATAAACAGATATTTATTTCAGTTCTGCAGTGTCAATGAACTGAGAAGACAGCCTGAAGTGAGTGCTCTGGCTGTTTGCAAAATGTTCTGTATTTTCTCTCCTGAGGCACTCACTTGAGAAACACCTATCAAATACTTGAAATAGCACTTTATTTTCTAGGAGAGAAAAACAACATCAAAAAGGATTTAATGATTACCCATAAATAACAAGGGAATAAGAATTAAGCCAGACTTTGGACAATGTTTGGCTACAAATGATGCTCTCTCTGCATGGCTCATGAGGAAGATGAGTGTTTCAGTGGCAAGCAGAGCACCTCTCGCTCACCTTCCTGCTGACATTGTTATGTGGTGATGCTCAGAATGTGGCTCCAGCAGTGCAGGGAGCATCATCTGGGGCAGCTGTGCTGCAGCACCACAGACCTCTGACTCTGCTGCACTGAAAACAGCCATTCTAAGTAAATTTCCAGATCTGAGCTTTTCTCAGCAACTGGGGTGTCTGGTGAACTCTCTAAACTGCCAACAAAATATATGTATGTCCATCAAAAATATTGGCTTGATAAAAGTAGACGGTGGCATACTCTGCCCACAAGTGCTTCTCCTAATTTGCCCTTGAGAATTTCAGCTTTCAGATAATCGCCCTTGGGAGTGTAATTCTTCTGAATGCCATCATGGTTCGCATTTTTAACCTACAAATTGAGTATTTTGACTTTTTCTTTCCTTTTCCTGCTCAAATACAAGCCAGAAGTTACATTCAGGACATTAATTTAGACTACTTTAGTTTCTTATGCAGCTATGCATATCTTCTATTTTTTTCTCTTCTGAAAGCATAGCTTCATTTTCAACTTTGTTTTAAAGCTGTTTACAAAAAGGAAAAAATAATAAATTAAACAAACGAAATAAAATAGAATTAAATAACAAAAAGGCAGAAAACAAATTACTGTATTATACATAGTTCTGTTGTGGTTAAATAACAAAAATGTTAATGCAATTAAACAAATTACTTTCTGTCATTCATAGTGATTCTTGTAATGAGATGATGTCTAAGGGCAAGGGAGTAGTTCTGAAATTTGTTTTTTTAGTTACCTAAGCACAAAGTTTAGGAGCTTACAAGGACTAAATAAAATCCTTGTAGTTTCTGGATTTTGTGAGTCATGACTTGAAAAAATGCTGTTTTCTTACCTAAGGAAAAACAACAAATACATATTAATATATCACAGAACACTAAGAATTAGAAGTATTGTACAAAGTGATGCTGGTCTTTCTACACTCTTTTTTCAGCAACATCCACCAAACGGTCTGTACTTTTGATGGAACTGATCTAAATTACAGATGGCCCAAAACTGCTTTTCAGGGTCAAATTTGGCCTGATTTTAAAAGGCTTCTTATTGATTGAAAGTGGATCTGAAATCAGGCAGAGCTAAATGAGGCCCAGTTATCAGCAGATTCCATTATGCCATGCAGAGGGAGCTACAGCCAGAGCTCTGCATAGCTCCAGCAAGTTAAGCATATGCTTTAGTGCTTTGCAGGACTCATGCCAGAGATTCCCATCCTTTACAAGATGGAGTTACCAAGCTGATGGACAAAACAGGGCAGAAAAAAAAACAGATGAAACACCTTAACTGAAGGCTTATTTTCTCCTGAATGGCCAAGAACAGAGGGATCGTCTCAAAAGCACCCATGATTAAGGTAGAGGAGATTACAGCACTGTCACTCAGAGCAGCCACATGCAGTGCATCCTTTCTAACCTATGAGAAAAGAGATTTGAAATGCTGATAGACCATACTAATAGATACAGGCTGCAGATAGACTGTTGCAGAGGAAAAAAAACACCTCTCTTATAACAGCCATGGTTTATAAGAACATGTGAAAGTAGCCAAATCTTTCTGAGGAGGACAAACCTTTTGTATATAAACAAACAAGCAGCCATAGATTGTTTCAAAACCAAGAGTGTTAGATGCAAGAGAGTTCAGGGGTGAGGAAGAGGACACACACCAACAATGCCAGTTTAGCCTTAGAAATCCTTGTAACAGATTCTGATTTGCTCGTCTCTTCTGCTTTCATTTTTCTCCTCTCTTGGGTGAAGGGTTTGTGTTTAATAACATCATTTGCATCAGTGTGTCCCAACAGACCAAGGTACTAGGGCTGTGAGAGATTAGCATGGTAATCTCATTCTGATGGATAAAATTAGCAAAGATATTCCCCTGAACGAAGAGCTGCCATTGGCGAGCTGCCGTGCTTAGAATCAATTACTAAATTACTTTGAGCTCTAAGTCGACAGTAACAGAAAAAAATTGGCATCGACCGAAGTGAAATAAGATAAAAAATATGCGATCATTAAATCTCTCACTACTATTCGCGAATGTGACTCACAAGAACTGCACAAAAAATAAGGCAGAATTTAATTTTTAACAGTGGTCCCTGTCATCATTTCAACCAGAGCTGCTCAGTGCATGGGAGCACAGCCCAGCCTTGCATTCCAGCTGCTCAAAGGAAGAACTGGGCTGTTCGCAGCTTCCACCCTGTGATGAGCACAGCACACCATGGGACCATAAAGCCAGAAGACTGGCTTCTGTATGTGCAGACCGAGCAGGATAGAGAAAGGTTTTGCCAGGGCATAAAGCCTTCCTTCATGCTGTCATTATCTGCTCTTTGTGTAAGCATATCATAGGTACTTCATATTTTGCAAACAGAGAGAACTGTAGGTCCCTGACCCAGAGAAGGCATGATCTGAAGGCTTTTCTGTGCATACACACAGTGTACAAAATTCATAGTAGTGTGTAAAGCCTCATATACTCCACTTGCTTGCTCTGGCACAAAATTTAAAAAAAATAAAATTCTAGTATTAATGCAAAAGCAATCTTAAGGCAAATATTGTATTGCTTATAGCATAGTCAAAGATTTGTCCAAGCTTAAAAATGGCCAGAATCCCTGAGCTTCACTGTACACAGATCATCAGTACTCCTTTGACATGCAAGGCAAGGCAGAAGTGCTCTGCAGTGACAGAGATGGTCAGAAGGACCAGTACTTGTGTTGTTATGACTGAGCTTTTAAAAGTATCTACATACTTTGGTGATTTTTGATTGCTCAAGCTGAGAGCAATGACTCGGGTCTGGCTTTAAGAAAATGCAAGACTTTTGAAGCTTCTGCAGTCGAATACATACGCCTAGAGACCTCTCAGTTCACTAGCTGCTTCTACAGACCTTCTGTACTAAAGGGACAGGAACTGTAAATAAATAGTACATTTTTTCTATAACAGAGGAAATGTGAAACAGAAAACTAAAATAACAATTTTCATGTTACCCAGAATGTAGGACATGTGACATCCTCACTACCTTTGCTACAGTTATGAAATGAATGGGCTTCAGAATGAAAAATATCCAACTAACACACCATCAGTAGGACAGCAGGGGTGTAGAAAAACAATACGTGAAAGAACCTTTTATCAGCTTTACACACTGGGAATCACAGTAGCATAAGTAATTGATAATATTATTAGCACAGTATACATATCAGCTGTCGGGATATTATGAGGACTGAATCCAATCTCTGTTGAGGGAGTCAGGGTCAACATCATTAACTATAGATCCTGTCCTGGTTTACATATAGAGCCCTCAGGCCAAGTGTCTGCCAGATACATCTCTATAGATGTGCATAGCTATAGGACATACAGGGGGCTAATCACACACATCAGTAATAGACAACAAGCTTTTGTTTATCTGAAGGTTTACTGGAATTAACTGATTAGTGTCAACTTGACACAATAACTTTTGTCTACAATGTAGTAGATCATTTTGATGGTTTTATTGATGGAGTGTTGACTAATGTAAATTGTAAGGGTAGTTGAATAAAGTAGGAAACATTTAAGTTAAACAGAATTTGAAAAAGCCACTAGCAAACATATCTTGAAAATGTCACATTCTGCAGCCTTATAGATGCTATAATAATCATAACAATTTTGATAACAGTAAGGAGAATTTAAAACAGAAATAGATACTATCTATTCATAAATTTATCTCTTATTTAAATCCTCAGATGACATCGTGTTGTTAAAACTAATCTGAGATAAATTTGACATATCTCTTTCTGAAAATAACATCAGTCTAGTAAAAGAAAATAGAAAATGAAATAAAAAACATTTATTGACCTAAAACCCATAGTGGCTCATTTTAGAATAAAAGTGTAAAAAATATTTTAGAATAATATCTGTTGGATTAAAAGTTCTTCGCATAGATTCATTAAATTCATAGCATTACTTTTTGTTTCTTTTTAGATATAATTACTTTCTTCCATAGCTGACATGGAACACACTGTTTGCTTTCCTCTGCTGGATGCCAAATAGCTTTTATGAACTAGTCTAGGCTTTCTGTTCTCATGGCTTCACAACATGGTTAGGCGTTCATAATTTAAAACTACATGATAGTGTTCCTCTTCTAACATAAATAACAATAGACTTTTTTTCTTGCTTAGCTATTAGATTATTTAGTGCAACTGTTGAGCAATCTCCTTTGAAGGTAAGCCTGGGAAATACAGTAATTATGTTGTGAATGCTTCAAATACAGAAAGATACTGTATGGTCTACTATATTTATATTCTGCTATAAATAACAGAAAACTAATTCACATTCTTTTATAACTTCAAAATCACCTTCCTTCCCTTTCCAGCCACAAACTATTCTTTCCACAACAGCAAGTCAAAACCGTTAGGCTAAGACAAGGGAGATACTGTGTGTCACATAACGAAGTAATTAAATTTAGGCAGTATTATCAATGATGCCCAATTCCAACTGTTGAAGCTGCTGTTAGTAACCTCAGTCTGTCCCTCTATCAAAAAGCTATTTATTCTTCATTACTGGCCATCCCTGGGTTGTAGGGATTCATTGTCATTGCAGTAACCTAGAGGAGGAACAGTTAGTGCAATGATATTATGAAAATAGCCATTTCATAGCTTATGGGCAAAAAAGTATTGAGTCACAGCTTTCCAGCAGTTGTCAGCAATGGTGAAATCTTTTCTGTATTATCACCCTTGAGAATTTGTTACATTTATCTGGATTATAGCAATGTAATAGAGAGGGAAATTGTGTCATCCATGCAGTTCCTATAGAAGTCTATATGCAAGGTCTGCAATACTGGGGACAAAATGTGCTGTACTTGGGGACACAGATTGCCCAGCTTAGATCAGAAATACCCAAACCAACGTGGTTCCACTTGGGTCACGGCCTACTCTTGACCTGTCTCAAAACTAATCCTGCCTCCTCACTGGAGCACATGTCTGAGCAAGCGTAAGTTCCAGTAGTGAGATTGCAAAAATTTTTCTCTCACATGCCTTTAAATCTGAGGGTGTGCAAAGTCACAAGAACTTATTACATGGAAGGAAATGAATGTCAATGAATAGTTAGGTTGTGTCATTCTTGAAGAAACACAAATTAAATTAAATTAAAGATATTCATTTTGTATGCATTTTACCAAAGAGTACGTTGATGAATCCGAGAAATCACAGCAGCATCTGACTTAGCAGTGTTCTCCTCCATTTAAAAATGAACTTAGGTTGTTAAAACCTAAGATTTGTTCAGATCTTAGTGCAACTTGTCTATTTATTAGACATAAACGTAGTCAAATCCCTATTTATTTGAAACTGGCAATATACATTGTCAGCCCAGATTTCTGCCTATTTAGTAGAAAAAAGTAACTTAAAATGGTGGCATTATTTTTAAAGCTAGGAGAAAAGGTCTCAGTTCTGGAAAGCAAAGAGTTTCATGTGGTTAACTCTTAAACAGCTAGCCAAGTAATTTGACACATGTAAAAAAGCAAGTAATTTTTATCCTGCTTTAAAAAGTAGGTCCTGAGGAAAGGTACATTACCTTTCTTAAATATTTTCATTCATTTTAAACAGGATGTTAAAATATCTAGCTGTTGATTTTCTGTGGACCTTATATGCAGTTATTTGCTTTAGGAATATTCCATTATCATAAGATCAAGTCAGAAGCAACTGATAAGATGCAAACACAATACAGTGTAATTTATTCTTGTGAAATAACTTTTAGAGAAAAGTAAAAGAAATCTTTACATGTAACCTAATGCTTTCAAACATGATTCTTAATTCTGCAGTGTAATAGTCATTTAAGTAGAAGTAAAAAATCATTTGTGGTCTATACAATGATCAGGTACAGCACACTACAGGAGTCAGGAGAATGCAAACAATGACTTTTCCTGACAGTGTCTGGAAAAGGTGGGTTTGGACTAAAAAAACTTTTCTTGCAAGTCTCTGATTTCTTTGGCAGTCCACAAAGAACTGGGAAAAAGAAGATATTGCAAGTGTAAGCGACAATCCGGAGAGTTGTTAGAGATCTCTAGAAGATGCAGATGATGCTCAGTCAATGCAGGATTATGCCTTAAATGTGCAACTGAGGCAGATATCACGTGTTTACACCTAAAATTCATTTAACAAATTGTAGCTATTTCCCTAGTGGAAAGAAGAAATCAGTGTAGAGTTCATGCCATAAGAAGTATGGACATCTTCACCATGACCTTCAGCACAACATCCTTTTTCTACAGCATATTTCCCAGCTTCTTCAGCATATACAGAGTGGAAGGAGCATTCAGGTTTTAAGCTCTTATATGAAAGATAATTTATTTTTCAAAAAATGCTTTCTCCTCCATCCAATTTTGAATGCTGAGTGTCTTCACAATGTCTTTCGTTGGTTTTCATCCCTTTAGCAACTTGTTCCTTGTTCCATCCTCTGCTGCCTCCTTTCTTTCTCTCTGCATACATAATTTACAGATGTCTGAGCACACAGCTCTCTCCTGTATACATTTCTTCTGTCTTAACTTTTTATTTGAAATTACCGTTGCTATCTCTTTTCTGTTTTCACTAGCAACAGAGTTCTTGACAGCTAACAGATGTGTACTCTTATTGTTCAGGACCTGGACTCCAAACACGACTGAGGGGTCTTCTTGCACCTTCTCCTGTCATCCTGCTAGAGCACTGAAAAAGATGAGATATATAATAATGGAAGATATTTCTTCTGATTTGTCATTGATCTCACTGTGTATAAGCAATAGAAAGCAACTTGGTGTCAAGTATAAACACACCTAGTGCAGAAGTTCAGCACACTAAATAATATGAAATACACAGGTAATATCTCATTCAAATATGAAACCTTTATCTTGATTGCAAAATATTCTGTAATCATTAAGATCTAAATAAAAATACTTTAAAACACGTTGCCCCATAAATCTGTATTGAATAGCAATTTAATTATAATAACAAGTAAAAAGGAAAGCATCAAAATTGCAAATACTTATGAATTTTAAAGACTGTTTATCATTATGATTAAATGATTTTGGCATAAATAGAGAGGCAATCATGGGAGATACGTTTTGTATCTCAGTGTAATATAGAGGATGTGCATTATATAAAATGAGAAGGAAGAAGTAGTTTTTGCTCATTCCAGGATTATAATTACTTTATCTTGCCAAAACTTCTAATTGGGTCAAATACAAAGACCTTAGTTCAGTAGCTAACAAGGTTTTCTTCAAGAAAATTCCTCTTGGCCTCATTATTTTTTCTACAATTTTCACAGTCTTACAGGCAAATCACATCTGCCCAATGGTAAAATTCATTGATCATGATATACTATTAGATATACATTACAAGGCTTTGTAGATATATGGGGGAGTGTGCATATGATGTAATGATGTGCAAATGTAGAATACACATAATTTAAAATAGAAGATGAAAATGCTATTCGAGTCGCTGGTAATTTGCATTTCATATTCCCAAACCATCATAATACTGTTATAAGGTATTGATCCAAGCATGATCATTTGATTTCACATCAATACTAATATGACTTTTCTGTGATCTGTTGACATGTGAAATTTTCTGAGCAAAATACATACATACCAATATCCAACCATTTTGTCTAGTAAAAGGGGATTCAGCTGTTCTGTGTGAAAAACTATTGCTAAAAATGCAGATCATCCTGTCCCAACACTTGAATTAGATTTTACTGGTAGACTTAGATTCATACTCTTATTGCTTTCCCAAATCTCTTTCTTATATCTGTTTGATATAGTGATACCATTTGTTGGCTGGAGCCATATTCAGTATCCTAAGCACAAAACATGGGTAGCAAGAGCAGTTACGACATTTAGGAGCTAGAGTTCCTTAAAATCTCATTCCCATCCTCAACGTGGTTATTCAGGACCTGACGTGGAGTAGCAGTCTTCCACTGAGCCTCCCTGAATTATGTAAATAATATAGTTTATCATGAAACAGTTTTTGCTTTGATGGCTTTTGCATACAAATGCCAAGATCATATGGGTCCCACACACCCATTTCTTCTCTCCCACTAGGTAGGCATACAGGATGATACTCTAATAGCTTTCAATTTTCTCAATATTTATGAGGTACTCTTTCCTACTAAATCCCTGTTTTCAATATTACTCAAGAGTTTCAGCTGACACCATTCTGTTGCTTTTTCCTGGTGGTTACCAACTTGAAATCTACCTATTGCTCTGGGATAATCATCAAAACACAGAATCATAGAATGATTTGGGTCGGAAGGTGACTTTGATGAATATCCACCTTTTCTGCAGATATCCAGACAGACATCCCCTTCCCCACCTTTACACATACAGATACCCACAGAGCCAACAGTTTCTGCTAAAGACAACAGCAACATCTCCATTGATTTACTTAGAGCAGAGCTGGATCTTACTGGCATGGAATGTCTGAAGGGGAGAATGCAGCATGGCTGGGAAGAGTGCTCTGTGAAGTGCTATGTGAAGTGCTATGTGCAGTGACTTTACCATCACAGAAATCAGCATGTAGAATGCAGTTGCTTTTCTCTCACTATCTACAGGGCCTGAGCAAAACTAGCTGTAAGTGGATTTGTCACAGATTCAACCCAAAATGATCCATTGCTGTTTCCTCACAGAAGCCCATGAACCCAAGGAACAGTGTCTCAGGTGAGATGTGCTTCTTTCCTTAAATGGTGACACCCATCATCTGCCAAGACCTGAAAATGGTTTGCAACCTCAAAACCATCACTGCTTCTGGATTGCAGGGTTACTGATGAAGACTCTCCCTTCTTTCATTACATATGACAAAGCTGTGACACTTCTTTCCCACATGAGGTTATAGTTCATGTTGAAGACTACCAAGAAGCTGAAGTAAGGGCGCACTCCCTGCATGGGACAGGCCAATATGGTCACAACATTCACCTTCAATTCCACGCACCATTTTCCTGTATGCTTTCAGATGGACTTCACATTACAGGAAGGTAAACCTCCAGAAATTTCAGTCTCATCTGGCTTCAAAACATCCTTCCAGCCCCAGTAGCCTTCTAAACCAAACCTGCACAGGAACAGCATTGCTCACCATTCTCTCTCCTCTGTCCCCCAGTTACTAGGTAGGAACTTCATTGGGGCTCAGAGCCTACTTAGCAGGGAACAAACTCTAGTGACTTATCCACAGTAATTTAAATTACATTTTGAGTTTGTTAGAGCCCTGTCATCTCCCGTTTGTTTCTCTGAATAGACTGTGTATAAACACAATGCATATTAGTGTATGTCCTACTATCTACTTACTTTTACACATCACTTTTGTTACTTTTGAAGATATCAGCATATTTCAGTATACAATTACAGAATCTGAAAACTCAATTAATGTGCCATTTACCTGAACATTAACTAGAACAATGTCTATAAGTGCATTAGAAAAAAATCTTCTTACAGATTGTAAATAAATTTTTAAGAACTGATCCAGTGCCAATCATTTCAGCACCTGTCTGGATATAGGCAATTATTTTAGTTTAATAATTTTTAATGTCACAACATAAGGTCCCAGAGTACACACATAAACCCACACTTTCCAAGAGAGATTAAAGCAGGGTTTACATAAAAGGTTTTAGTAAAAACTGCAGTCTTGTTCTCATCTGGAACTATTGCCCATTCATTTTGTCTATGAATGTAAACATATAATTTATCCTTAGTTTAAGACATAAAGCATAATCAGCTTAAGGAAGATATGTGGTCAGGATAAAACAAAGATGAGTTTACATTTTGCATCTGCTTTTTGTGTAAGTTCAGCTCTGCTTCCTGTTGTCTCCAACAAATGGAAACTTCTATACTACTTTCCCTCTTCAGCTAGTGCTTGCCAGGTATTCTTTCACCCTTTTCTGAAATCCTAATAGGGAAAATCTGTGTTTGACCACTGAAGTCTGAATGTCCCACCAACAGTCTTGCACACCCTTAGCAAAATATGAACCTTATATAATTTGAGTTTCAATTAAGGAGTCTGTGAACTCATTTTGACTGCAATAAAAATAAAAGCCTGTTGATTAGCAGGAAGGCATTGGTGTACTTTCCAGGTTAGAGCTTCAGGCTACCTAGTAGTAATTTGATTGATTGATTGAAATAATTTTTACTGGGAGGCTAAAAATGACCAGCTGCCAGTATTTTGTCACTTTTGTATTGGAACCTGGGACCATCCATCAGGAAGCATTTGCAAAGTGGAGTCCTACTTTTAAAAAAAAAAAGCAGAGCAAATACAATCCAAGAGCCATAGAATGATGTAACCAGGGCTGGATCCACGGTGGTGACACCCCAGCCAAGAGCAGTGATCTAGCTGGGGCCCCGGTAACAGCAGCTGATTGGTACCCAGGAACTGCTAGTGGGAATGAAGCTCTGACTCTTAACCTGAGCAAACTCCATATTTGAATCATGAAGGAAAATGTCCCAGCCCATTTGACTAGACGTTTCTTGCTCATCATTTAAGACTGATTATCAATAGTCTCTAAGTCATGAAGAACTGCTCTGACATGCTGCTCCTGACATGCTGCTCCTGACATGCTGCTCCTGACAGCCCAACAGGGCATGTTTCAGTTATATGTGCAAGCTGCTGTATCCTTCAGTTAACCAACACATAGACCTTTGATTAAACGGCTTAACACTATTTCCCTCTGCTAACTCATTCCCTTGTGTGGGAGCTGGAAGTACCTTGCCTGAAGGCACAATGCATCCCTACAGGCAGGAATTCAGGATTGTCTAACTGCCTCCCTGTCACTGGCTACTTATTCTGAGAAAAGAGGCCTTTTTAACTTTCCTATGACCTCTTGACTTGGACATCGTTATCCTTCACTGTGGGAAGAACATACCTTTCCATCTTTCTTACTGTCTCATTCAACCTCACAGGATTCATTGTCACAAACGGGCATAGAAACATAAAATTGCTGTAATTGGGTCAGGCCATAGGTCTGATAGTGGCCAGTGGTGATTGCTTAGAGAAAGAACAGAAGAAGCAGGGCAAAAAGAGAAGGACCCTTTCCTTGACAAATTTCCTCTGCTACCAGCAGTTTCAAGGCCATCAGAGAGCTGGAGTTTGTATCCAGACCATCAACTTATGGTGCAAATACTAAAATCCCAAGTAACAGTGAATACAAACCTCTTGACTTTTTTGAACTCATTAATATGTTTTTTCGTTAAACAACACGAATGTATATCTGCAATTGTATTTGACATATAGATCCTTATGAGTGAGTCATCAATGTGTTTTGGTGTGCTTCTGTACTTGCTAGGAGACAGATGGAATGGTCCTTTTTTGATTTCCATAACAAGCACATAAAGTACATTTTTGTTTTCTATCAACAGGTTTTCCTTAATTACCTTTTAAGCTATTTTCACTGCACTTTCTCTCCCTCATCCTACTCTGCACTTTATGGCAGGCCTGTCAATTTTTGTGATGTGATCTTTTCGTTCCTCAGCCCCATTACTGATTAGGGTGTCACACACTCCACACCTTCGAAACTAGGTTAAAGATCAGCTTGCATAGGCAAGCTGCAGTTCTTCAGGCTATTCAGCACTAAGGGCCTGTTCTGCACTCTGCTAAAATCAGTCTAGTCTTTAAAAGGTTCAGTAAGCTTTGACCAACTTCATCAAGCTTAGAGGCAAGGCCTGATAAAAGGCGTTACTAAATCTGCCCACAGCACTGCACATTATGCTCTGTAACTTCCTATTTTTGCAATACAGCAGATTATTTCTACCATTTGAAACAAAATTCAGTCCTACTATTTCTTCTGTGTGTTTCTCTGCAAAGGCATCAAGTATTCCTAGATACAATAGTGCTAGAACTAAAAAAAAAAAAAAAAAAAGGCATAGTATTCTATGATATTCAATATAAATATTAATATAACTGTGAAAAGCATTGCTTGCAGAACAGACTATATCATTCGAAATGTGGAGGGTGCTTTTCTCATCAAGTAATGCAGGTTGGTGCAGCTAAAGTCTCTGCTGGGTGCATTTCTGCTTTACCAAACATGTCCACAATTGAACTTGTAGTTGTGGTTTGGTTTTGTTTGCTTGTTTGTTTTTTAATTAATGGAAAACAAAATCGGACAGTTCATAAGGCAAGCAACAGCCAGGCCTCCTGCCTCCTTACTTTTGGGTATATGAACTTCCTTATATTTATTTCATCAGTAAACAAAGAAATGTCCAGGTCTGGGTCTCTCTGTCTAGCCAGTGCCAGTAATGTGGTCAGGAGCTGCAGGAGGGCATCTCTGCTGAAGTCTGAATCTCCACATCACCCTGCTGCCTGCTGTCTTTCGCTAGTAATGATGGAAAGCTTTGACCTGGCCACATCTTTGCTTCTGGAAGGAAAAGCAAAGCTTTCTCTTAGGGCTATTTCAGTTCCCAGGACCCTTGTGCTGCCCTGGCTGTCCTAGCAGCTGCCCAAGGAGTATTTCTGCCTTTTACATTCCCTTCCTCTGCTTACACAGTCTGCAGCTAGTATTTCCTTTTTCTTTTTTTTTTTTCCTCCCTAATCACAGAAAGGCCTCCCCGCCTAATCTAATTCCCGCTCCTTTGTCACAAGCAGATGTCACTTTTACATCTGTGCGTCTGCTCAATCGCCCCGTCTCCTCCATCCCAGCAGATGTTGCCGCCGCCTCGACTGCCGCTACCGGGAAAAGCAAAGCGCAGATCCCTCTGCTGGCCGCCGCCCGAACGCCACGGCCGCGTCGCCGGGAGAGGAACGGAGCAATTAAAAAAAGGATTATGATTATTATTACTTCTTCATCACTATCGTCATTACTATTGCAAATCCCCTATCCCAACTGATTAGACAGCAGGAGACAGCAGGACAGCCAAGAGCGCATCCCATCTCCTAGCATCCTGAGCTAGAGCGGAGAGGCGCGGGTAGGGAAGGCGGCCGCAGACAGTGCCGGTGCTGCTTGTTCCCGCTCAGGGCCGGGAGCGTGGCAGCAGGGACTCTTTTTTTTTCTCCAGGGTGTGGCAAGTAGCCCGGACGGAACGAGAGCAGGAACGTATCCACGCACCCTCACGCTGTGACCGGGGGACAGCCAATACGTGTCACTGGCCCCTCCGATCCTGTCACCGCTGCGGCTGCGGGGACGGCGAAGGGCCGAGACCCGCGGCCTCATGGACTGCGCGCTCCGTCCTGCGGAGGCCCGCACCCCAGGGGACCGACCTCGGTGCGATGGGATGCTCTGGCAGCCCCCTCTGAATAAAGCAATGCCAAAGAAACCGTCGCCCGTATTTAACATTTTACTCCGGCCGATGGGAGCGTCGCCGGGCGGTCGGAGCGGGGCCCGGGAGGCGCTTTCCCATGGCCGACGGCGGCCGCACAAAGGCGCGCTGTTCCCTGTTTTGTTCCACTGCCTCCGAGCATTCCTCCCTCAGCCTGAGGGGAACGAACCGGGCCCCTCTCAGTGTCGAAGGAGAGGAAAGAAAAGTGCCTTTTACATACTCGGCGGTTTTTTTTCGGTCATCCGACCCTGCCGTGCATCCCGCGCATCCCGCGCACCCCACGCATTTCACGCACCACGCACTGCCCGGCTGGGCCAGAGTTTGTGACCGAGACAAAAGGGCTCTTCTGGAAAGGGAAAAAAAAAAAAAAGAGAGGGGGGGGGGGGGGGTGAAGTAAATGGAAGGCTCTAATTCTATTTGTGTCGCCTGGAAATCAGAAGGGGTTTTTCCACACTTCGCCTTGATTTGATTATTCCTTGGAGATGGTTTCTCTGCCCCCAGCCAGACGCGTGGGGGAAGGCCGCTGAGGCAGTTGGCCTATGGTGAGAATAATCAAATTACCCATTTGCTACAACTTTTTTGGCTGAGCCGCTCGCGTGTAGAAAGAACAACTGGAGCCCAAACCCCTCGGAGGGGGAGCGGGCGAAACCCTGGCAAAGGCAGGAGGGGGTGCGGCGGTGAGGGGTGAGGCAAACCATCCCCCGGGGCAGTGTGGAGCCGTCCACGGCGGGGACAGCGGGACACCCGGGATGGGAAGCCCGGGAACAGGTGCGGGGTTGGACACTGCCGCTGCCGGCGTCGGGGGCCGATACCGAGCGGCTCCGCAGTCCCGACGGCGGCCCTGCTTCCCCGGGCGCGGAAGACAGTGCGGTGCTGCTGCGGGGAAAGAAACGCGGCACAAAAGGTGCCCCCCTGAGGAAACGCATTTGGATTTTTTTTTTTAATGCCCTGTGTTGTTTGAGGGGTGGAGGCACCTCCCTGCCCCAAACACGTATTCATATTCATGAGAGCGCGGGTAAATAAAGACAAATCCCCGCTGTAGTAACACTTAGATTCGCATCATTCTTTGGTGCCCTTTAGATTTGGGGGACGGAAGACAGATGTTTGCAGCGCTTTTCTCCTCTTGTCTGCTGACCATAAAGGGAGAACCATTTAGAGCTCGCAATTTGTTTCCACCCTCGCACTAAAACCGTGTTCACATTTATTTTCATTTTGCCGGTGGACAAAAAGTGACCACGGGCCACCAAAAGCTGTTCTTTATCAAATACACATTGTACAACATGCAACCGCAGTAAAACTATCAGAGCTTGCCATAAAACTATCACCCGGATCCTCAGCGGTTCAAGAATCTTCTGCTCTGTTTTATTGCCCACCAGTAACTCATAGTGACATGCACTCCCTCTCCCTCCAAATAAAACCTCAGTCATTGGTGTAATGAAGTACCTCTTCGGAGCGTTTTTAATGTATAATAAACCAGCGGGAAGCACAGGAGTCCGTAGATTCCCTGTGCTCATCCGCTGGCTTTGAATTAAACTACTTAGCCTGGAAAACACTATGCGAGCTTAAATGCCTCTGTAAAGACTTTATGAGTTTGTTACTTTAATTGCTGACTTATTATAGAGCACATAAAGGGGGTAATTAATGCTATAAAACTAATTATCTACACATTGAAATCAAAGAAAATATCCACTGTTTGCTTATACAACAGTGCGATTCCACTCAGCATTTCCTACGCTGCCCACCCAGAGGAGAGATTTAATGAAGTACGAGTAACGAAATGAAAATTACGTAATCGGCAAGAAAACTCCACGAAGAGCCCTGGCTCTCCCCTGCCCCTCTTCGCGGGCGCGGTGGCAGCGCGGAGCCTGCGCGGGTGCGGAACAGCCCGCGCAAACAGGCGGTCGCCGCTACCGAGGCCGATGGAGAAAATCGTCCGCCTCAAGCGCGTTCCTTCTTCCCAGCTCCGGGAATTTTGCACGTGTTACGTCGAGCTTGGAAACAGGTTTTCCGAAGCCCCCCGTCCCGACCGCATATTTTAAGAGTGATTCGGGTTTGCATCTTCTCCCCCGCTCACGTCTTGCCCTCCCGCAGGAAGAAAAAGTAGGTGCAAAATTAAATGTGCTTCATCGCACACGCACCCCCCATGTACCCTTCTCGGATCGCCTTTTCCCTTCCAATATAAGCGATAATAACGATCAATAACAATAACGACAATTTCATCCAATCCTTACGTGTGGGCGAACAAATAAAACCCAG